>JAVKPL010010105.1:0-41825 GCA_032173675.1 Gastrolobium villosum | reverse complement strand
CAAAGTTTGAATCAGAATCAAGTTTTCTGGTCATCTCGGGGAAAATTTAAAAAGAGATAATAGATTGGGGCTTTGCCCCTCTTATGTATCAGAGATAATAGATAAGCTGTACTATTTGTGAATCTCCTAACCTACCTATAAAAATAGAAAGCCTAAATCTCCATTTATAGTATCAAAGCTAAGCATTCATTGCTGTTGCTTTCTTTCACCGATACAGCAATACTGTTACCGTCAGTATTAATGGTTAGGACTTAGGACAAAGGTACTACTATCTTTAATCACATATGCTCTCATCCACATTTTTGTCTTTATTACTGTCTCTACATTACCGTGAGTTTCTTCATCTAACTGATATCCTTGGGATTTTTCACATAGTACGTATATTGAATGAATTATACTGTAATGTAATTAATTTTATTTATTTTATTTTTCTGCAAATTTTGCAGAGAACTTAAAAACAATCATGATTTACTTCATGGCAGGTGATCTCCTAATTTAAATTTTTAAAGAATTTCCACGATAACAGGTAAAAATCATGGCAGCTTATTACTTCCGAAGTGATTTTATAATCGAAACTTGCAACTGGTCGACGTGGATTAAATGGAAAAATATATACAAAATATATTTATTTATTTTTGAGTTACCCAACCCTAATTACCTCTTTGAGGCAAGTTGGCTCCCTCCGGTATCCCCACAAGCTTCGACTCATTGAGCTGGCTATGAGACTATTCCGGAGTGCGGAGGTCAGAGATGGCTAAAGGTTCATCTCCCTCCCTAAGAATGCATTCAGCGAGAATCGAACACATGTTCAATCCCACTAACTCAGTGCCAAAGAACCAAATTGAGCTCCACCCATCGGGTATACAAAATATTTTACCTACGAGGATGGAATAGCAATACCATAGATTATTAAAGGCAAAGAAAGGGTGCTTACGAATTGTTTTAGCATTAAGATTACCGTCCTTATTCTGCACAATTTGCAACTAATCGTACCCCCACTTATCTACCTTATATATAATAATGGAGAGGCACTCAGCTATCACCAAATTTATGTACAGCTTTTGTCATTGTTCCTCAAAAAATAGCTGATTTTTTTTTTTTTTGGTAAAAGAGCTGATTTAATATTTACTTGAAGTTGATAATCTCGTCGACATAGAAAAATGAAGATAAAACTTGTTCTATATTGTATTTAAGTTTTTTTTTATATACTTTTTATGTAGCGTACAATATACACAAGTTATTTGACTATAATCATAAATTACAATAATTCTTAATTAATTTTGATTGAATTCTTATAAATTAAGATATAATAAAATAATAATTTTGCATGAACTCGCACATTTTAAATTAAAATAAAATAAATCATGTCCAAACTCATATTAACTTTAGAAAACATTACATAAAACTATTGCATTGCCTGCTACTACAATACTCAATCTAGGGGGGTTGCCAGTAAAATTAAGCATGCATTAGATACATTAGTTTTGCCTATAACTATTGCATCTCTTTATAAAACCGTTTCGTGAGTTATAATGTTCAACTACTAAGCGTACAGCAACCAGGCATAGACATGTAGCTCGGGTAAATTGTATTAAAATACTCTTTTACCTTACTTCAATTGCTGTTTACTCATAAACTTAAGACTTTTATTTCTTTGGTTAATTTCAATTAACATAATTTACACCATTAACTATCTAGTTCTTTGTCAATTTTGAATTATAACTAGTTTATGACCCGTGCCTTTGCAAGGGACAGTGGTAAGTAAAAAAGTATAAAATATAATTAAATAATATAATTGAAGAGTAAATTATTTATTTAAAGAGATTAAAGATAAATACCAACAAAAAAGAAGAAGGATAAAATACACCAACCAAGACCTTACAAGAGACGTTTGCTAAGCGGAATTAGAGTCTTTAACGTCACATAAGCTAACAGAGATTCTTATTCTAAATACAAATCCGTAAGGCGTTTCAAAATTCTTATCACCTCTGTTTAGACGATAAAAAATATTTCAAGTGATTTAGAAAGAGCACGTTGGGGGCTTCACGTGCATATACAATAATAGTAAATCGGAGTTCGTTTGCTCATAAAATTTGATTTCACATTTAGACTACTTAAAAAATATTGTACAACTGCATACTGAATGGTCTTTATGCATAAAAATTTAACAGCAAGGAACTATAAGCAGATTAATCATGGGAGATAAAAAAAGAGAAAGGCAGGAACTTAGAAACAAGTTACTTCCCTCAGCCTCATTCATACACGTGTTATGTACGTAAAGCGATAAGCTTTAATACATTTTCAATATGGGTTTTATAAGAGTTATGTTGTAGGAAAAATGATTGTGTAATATTATAGAGATTCGTTTTACGTGCCTTAATTTTTTTTTTGATTAAAAAAGTGCAGACCTCACAAAATATTATGTGTGTAGAAAAAAAATTTGTATAATATTAAATGATGAATACAAATCCTTTTCAATATATACTACAACTGAAAAGAAAATCAGGCAGGCAGTAGAAATAATAACATACAGCTGAAGAAGATTTCAGTGCTTAACAAAATTCAAAGTTAATCTTAAACTTAACACTACGATTATTTGTTGAAATTTTTTTTTTTTTTTTTAAATTTGAACTAAATGAATATAGTTAATTAGAAAAACAAAGAACGAAATAACAAATAGACGAGGAAAAGTGGATCGAGCAGCATTAACCCGGTGCAGAGTTCATCAAAATCAGAAAAAGTCTGCAAGACTGTACGAGTTACTTTCTCGCTTTTTTCCACCACTCAGACAAAACTTACACAAGAATGTGACTGAGACAATTAATTTAAATGATTTTTTAATCTTTTTAAGAGATAAGAAAAAGTTTTTAAAAAGATGCCACCTAAGCAAGAAATTAACAGAAAGTCCATAGAACAATTAACGATAGAGTTAGAGGACGAGGTAATAAGTCTTCAAAAAGTACTAGAAACAAACAACTGAAACTTAGGAGGAAAATAAAATAATGGAATCAAATGGCTCAATAGTTCAAATTTTAGAACAAAAGAAAATTGTATCACCTCACTTTTTGGATCATGAATCTCTCTGACTCATTAAATACTTCGTGAATTTTCAGGTAAGGTAATTCCGAGTGTGTCCAGAACACAGATAAAAAAGAAACTTGAGATATTAATACGAGAGAGAAACGAGAATAAAGCCAGAGCGTGTTAAGAGGAAAAACAGGAAAATATGACAGATGTGAATGAACACAGTGAAACATAATCAGCTACGCGTTTGCATGCCATACACGTTAAATTCAATTATATTGGAATTTATTCGATGCGCTCATCTGCATACTTCCATAGCATACTCTCCCGCTCCCCACATCACCTGATGATAAGATAAACACTAGCAAGTTCCAAGTCCTTGATTTATTTATTTATTTTTCTTTATTTTGTTTCCCGTTTAAGAGAAATCACAATTTGCATTATAGTATAGCAGTGCAGTTCATGTGAATCTCATTGTTCGATCCCTACCTGATTTAAAGATGTTCAGAATTAACCAATATAAAAACTCGGAATCACCAACAACTAAAATCTATCCCATCACATGACAAAATTAAGTAAAATAATTAAGGAAGAACCCTAGCAAAATGTCCATTAAAATTTCAGATTACAAATTATTTTCTCTCTTTTTTTTTTTTTTGCAGACACAGCTACACTCTCTTGTCCCACAAAATCCTATTGACACTAAAAACCAGTAATGTTGGAATAGGTAGATAAGATACCAAAAATGCCCAACCATCTTGACTTAAAAATTGAAAAAAAAAAAGAGAAAAATCGAAATTAGGGTTTCTTACCAAGAGTGTGCTTGTTATTGTGCATCCAAATCTTGAGTACGTGTCTCTTCACACAATTATCCGCACAGAATTGCTCCACAGCAGCTTGGTCATGCTTCTGTATTCTCCACCCTAACCGTTCCGCAAATGCCAGCATCTTATCCTTCTGCTCCTGAGTGAACTTAGTCCTAAACCTTTTCTTCGTTCCACTGCAACTACCTCCACCACCACCACCAACGCCGCCGAAGCCGCCGCCGCTGCTGCTCGGATTGGACATGTCCTCCTCTTCTCTACTGAATCCCCCTCCCGATGCCGCAGGTGGTAGAGCTAACGGCCGGTGCTGGGACACCGGTGGAGTTACTAAGTGGTGGTGGAGGTATCCAATAGCAGGAGGTGGCGGCGCACGGTGGTAGTAAGGGGAGAATTGGTGGTGGTGGTGGTGGTGGTACTGCGGGTTAGGCCGCGGCTGCTGGTGATGGGAGATTATTTCGCCGTCGATCTCTTTGCGGTGAAAGTTACGGTGGCAGTTACAGGCAGCGCAAATTACGGCCTCGAGCGTGCCTTCCTCTCCTGCGGCCAAAAACTCGCAGCAGCCATCGATGGCGTGACCACCGATTCCGATGGCATGATTCTTTTGACATTCCCTATATCTGACTGTCCCTGTGGACCCACCTTTGCGACCAGGTGTCATGGTTGCTGCACCACCCTCGGTTCCGGCAGCGGCGCCCATTTTGGACCTCGCCGCCGAGTTTTCGTAACCCGGCTGCGGCGGCGCCACCGGGAGCACCATTTCCTCCTCCTCTTCCTCTTGGTCTTCGTGCTCGTCAAATTCCATGTCGCTCTCCACTTAAAAAAAATTAAAATAAAAAGATTAAAAAAAAAATCTGTTTTATTTGGAATTTGGTTTAAGCTGTATTGCTTGCTTGAGATGGGACTATGGGAGAAGATCTACTACAATCAACAATTCTACATGAGAGGTGAATTGAATGATAAAAGTCATAAAGCACAAAGAAATTTCACCAAGGATAATAACTAAGTAAGATTGTGTATTTATTATTTATATTGGTTTTAATAATGATTATTATTAAAATATTTTTTTTAGAGATATATATTAGTATTATTTATTTATTTGTTTGAACTTGGAGTTGAAGATAAGAGAGGGGAAGAGGATGTGGTCATCAATAAACCGTCTGCAGAAAAAGAGGTGTCTCACTCTAGAAAGCGTTTCAAATACTTGCCATTACGTTAACATCTGCATCAATGGTGTTCTGACATTTACTTTTACTTTAACTGTCCATCACTGTGCTCTTCTTCCTTTTTTTATCTTTTACTTTTTGTAAAAAATCATTACCAGAGAGTTTGGTAGAATAATAACTATATATTCAACCAAATATATATAATAGAACTTAATGACGTGATAAGTGTATTTGTAAGAATAAGTGTTAAAACAAATTTACCTACCTGTCCTGTGTTATGAAAGTATAGTTTAAAATAAGCTTACTAAAGAAAAGGGGAATAATTTTTTTTTTAAAAAAAGAAAGAGGAATAAAGGTAAGGGAGAAAAAAAGCAATGGAAATATGGAATGGTGCTTGAAGAATTAGCAGAGGGAACGGGAGAGGGAGTGGAACCATAAACATAGAAAACCGACTTGTCATCGGAAAAATTAATTTGTCGGCATTTATGGGAGCTGCCTACGTGCCCCCCTATTCCGACATGACATGGCGTCACTCATTTGTCACTATTTTTCTCTTTTCCTTATTACATTATTTTATTATTAACATAAATATTAGAATAAACACCCTTATTGGCCATGTCAATATTCACGAAATTATTTTTAGTCTCTCGCAATAAAAAGGGATCAAATTGGTCAATGAAATGATGAAAAGAGAATAAAAGAGTACTTCTTACAATTGACAAAAGGAGTAACGTGACCCTTTTTCATAATTATAGGAACCAATTTAGTTCTTTTTTATTACCAGAGACTAAAAAAATTTCATGGATATTGGTAACGGAAAAAAAAATGTGTTTATTCTAAATATTAATACCAGGGATTGGCGCTAATATAGTTTCTCTCACTGATTTTAGTACGGTTTGTGACTCCGCGCTTGATACGGTTAGGTTTACGCTGCACCAACGTACATTTTCCAAAGCTTATTATCCTATCAGCAAAGGCACAGCACGTGCCATCCTAACAACTCCTCTCTCTTGAAAAAATCAAGTATCTATCCCTGTCCTTATGTAAATGGGTTGCATTAGACTTGACTTCGGCCTAAATAAGTCCAGCATATAAAAAAAATTGTTTATAAAAATATCTTTTGAAATAATTATTTATATATATATATATATGAATTTATGATATTAGATTATTTTGAAATATTATAATGTTAAAATTATTTATTTAAAATTATGAATAAAATTCTCATACTGAATTATAGCAGAAAATAATATAATTCTGAGAAAACCTATTAAATTATAAATTTTACTCGTATATAAAAATATCTTAGTGAGTGTTATTTTCAAATGTAGAGGGCAAATTTTAAAGTAGATGTTGTATATGTGTAAAACAGAATTAGTAACCACTAAAATCTATATTTTTATTTAGTTCCCAAGTTTTACATTAGACCATAATTATATTTTAGTTGTCGTATTTATATTTTTTAAAGGTAGCTTAATACATTTCACCAAAAAAAAAAAAAAGGTAGCTTAATACCTTATGTGGTTTAATTATTTGTAATTTAATATTATTGAATAAAATCAATTCCAGTGACATTTAACAAATTAATGAAATAAATGACCATTGCAAATAAATGAAGTTTTGTTCAACATCATTCTCATTGTCCTTTTTGTTTGTAGAGCTACAAATTTGCAATTGCACATTATTATAATTTAGTGTGACTGTGTGGACCGAGCAGGCTTAATGAAATAAATGACGTACGAACAAATTTAACTATTTCCTCCCCAATTGCTGAAGTAGTTAATAATTCAAATCCACATCGAGGTAATCTTTAATGAAAAAAATCCTTTTATGGTTTCTATATATATCATGTTATAGAATAAGATGATAAAAATTTATTATGAATTATTATAATAATACTATAGTTCTTATCTTTTTTGTAGATAGCAAAAATGCTAGGATGAGACGCAAAGGTATCATTGCTCAGAGGAAGAATTCAAAGAAATTCACAAGCGCACTCAATTCCGTTAGTAGAATGCCTGATTTAACAGGTTAGGTTACCTGTGAGTTTAAACATTTAATACGTCATTACTACATGGATATGGATTTCAACGTTTGATTTTTTTTCTAATGCAATGCTTAATGGGGTGTCCAATATGTATTTTTTAATGTTTGAATAGAGATTAATGCTGAGGATGCGATCACCCTGCATTCAACTGTTACTGTGTTATCTAAAGAGAAACTCGTGTCAGGGAATGATAACTGCCCAAGTAGTACTTCAACTTATGTCTGTCAACAGAGTAAGATCAACGTATACTATTTAACTCAATGTTTTTTAATGATGTTTGACAATAATATGTATTTTTTCTACCGTCCTATGTTATATTTTTAACCAAGCCGTGTTTGCTACAGACACCAATTCACCCGATCAGGCTGTGTTAGACATATCTTCTGTCAACGAAGGTCGTTGTATAAATGAATTTGATTAATTTTTATTCTGAATTATAATTTTCTTTGTAATATGACTTTTTGCTCTTTGAATATATATAGATTATTGGGACGTTGGGGATCCCACTTTCATCTGCACGCATTGTGGAGCAAATATGTGGTATGAAGAGAGACTTAAAAAAGATAGAAAGTCATGCACGCCTGAGTTCGGTTTGTGCTGCGGCAATGGAAAAGTTAAACTTCCTTCTTTAAAAATGGCTCCGGATACATTGCTTCAACTGCACAATAATGAAGATATAAGGAGCCGTCATTTTTTACGATATATTCGAACGTACAACATGATTTTTGCCTTCACCTCCTTCGGTGCAAAAGTTGATAGATCTGTAAATGAAGGTTCTGGACCTTACTGTTTTCGAGTTGGAGGACAGGTTCATCATTTAATAGGAAGCCTTATTCCGCCTGATAACACGTCTCCAAAATTTGCTCAACTTTATATCTACGATACCGAGAATGAAATTGACAATAGATTGGATTTTCTAAGGCATTGCTCTTTGTTTATTTTCGCATTTTTTGTGCATTGAAGTGTATTATCTGTGTTATTATAGTTAGTTTACTAACGATTACATGTTATTGGAAATGTAGTCCCACAAACAATGAAGACATCCTAGATCCCGGTATTGTGAGATCTTTGAAGGAAATGCTAGATGAGCACAACAGAATTGCGCAATCTTTTCGGTATGCTAGAGACCGTTATAAGGAAGATGACTTCAATGGGGTGAAGTTGAGGCTTATTCGAAAGCGTGGTAGCGATGGAAGAGTTTATAATCTTCCCTCTGCATCTGAAGTTGCTGCTTTGATTGTAGGAGATATAGACAACGTCATGGGTGACAGAGACATCATTGTGGAGACACAAACCGGACTTTTGCAGCGCATTGATGTCAAGCATCCCCTGTATCTTGGCTTACAATATCCTTTGTTATTTCCTTATGGAGAGGATGGTTATCGCGATGATGTCCAGCGTGCTTCCATTTCCAGTGGTACGACAAACCCAAGATCAACGATTAGCATGAAAGAATTCTTTTCGTTTAGGCTTCAAATGAGATCAGGGGAGTCCCAAATTCTTCTTCACTCCAGAAAACTATTCCAGCAATTCCTGGTTGATGCTTATACTATGGTTGAGTATGACCGTCTTAATTTCATCCGCCATAATCAAAATCAACTAAGGGCAGAGTTGTACAAAAATATAATACATGCATGGGATAAAGGGGAGGATGCAGCTGTTAAAACTGGAAAGCGTATTATTCTTCCTTCTTCATTCACAGGCGGACCTAGATATATGGCTGAGAATTGTAAGGATGCTTTTGCAATCTGCCGTTGGGCTGGATATCCTCATCTTTTTATAACAATTACCTGCAATCCTAAGTGGCCAGAGATTACACGGTTTCTTAGGGCCAGAAACTTAAACGCTGAAGATCGACCTGATATTCTTTGCAGAGTTTTCAAGTTCAAATTAGACCAATTGCTCCATGATTTAAGAAAAGAACATGTTCTTGGCAGAGTTAACGCATGTAAGTATATGGGCAAAATCAATTTTTACAACTTTACTGGAACCCACAAATGCTCTATATGTATTATTGTCTTCTAATCCGGCCGTTGTTCGTTTATTGAACTGTAACAGATGTTTGTACAATTGAATTTCAAAAACGTGGACTCCCTCATGCTCATATTTTGTTGTTCTTGCACCCTTCTAACAAGCCCAATAGTGGACTTGATATTGATAGATTGATTTCAGCAGAGATTCCAAACAAGGAAACCCATCCTTCTCTCTTTCTTGCTGTCACCAGTTACATGATGCATGGTCCCTGTGGTGCTAACAATTACAAGTCACCTTGCATGAAGGAGGGAAAGTGTACAAAGAAATTTCCGAAGGGTTTTTGTTCCCGTACGACTATTGATGATGACGGATTCCCTCATTATAAGAGAAGAGATAATGGGAGGGTTGCGAAGAAAAATGGTGTTGAACTTGATAATCGTTTTGTTGTGCCTTATAATGCAAAACTCCTTTTAAAGTACCAAGCTCATATTAATGTGGAATATACCTGTCAGACCAGTGCTATTAAATATCTTTTTAAATACATTCATAAAGGAAATGATAGAGTTACTGCTGCTATACATCATTCAGATGATGAAATTAAAATGTTTTATGATTGCAGGTACTGAAATTAATCTCCATTAGCTTTTGAATTACTGTGCATGTATTATTTTTTTTACTAGACTCCATTTAACATAATTCTTTATTTATGATAGGTATGTATCCGCATGTGAAGCTGCTTGGAGAATATTTGGATTTGAAATTCATTACAGAAACCCCCCTGTGATGAGATTGCCTTTTCACTTACCCAATGAAAAGACCGTTGTTTTTCATGATACTGCATCAATATCTGAAGTAAAGACAAGGGAGGAGTTTAGACAATCAATTTTTGAGAGTTGGATGGATGCAAATAAAAAATTCCCAGAAGGTAGACATCTTACTTATGCCGAATATCCAACTCATTTTGTTTATAATGCAAATAGTCAAGAATGGCATCCTAGAAAAAAAGGATTCTCAATTGGAAGAATAAATCGTTTTTCTGCAAATAGTGGAGAAGATTCCTATCTTCGAATGCTTCTTAATTTTAAAAAGGGTTGCACAAGTTATGAGGACCTGAGAACTATCAATGGGGTGATGTTTCCAACATTTAAAGATGCTTGCTATTCTCTTGGACTTTTGGATGATGACAATGAATACATTGATGCAATTAAGGAGGCAAGTTCTTGGCAGTCAGCTTCTTATCTTAGACGTCTTTTTGCTCTGTTGTTGTTCGGTAACTCAATGAATAGACCTGAAAATGTTTGGGGGAAGTGTTGGCAATTTCTCTCTGACGATGTTCTTTATCGACATAGAACAACAGTAGGACATCCAGGTATTCATTATGAACATATCGTATGCATTATAATTTTTTTATCATTATTTTTTTCTGTTGAATATACCACTTTTTTGTGGCAAAAATAATGTACCATGAGTACTGTTATAATTGTACTTTCAATTGTCATTTTTTCATTGTTTTCCACGTTTCTACAGATGCAATTCTTACTGAAGAACAAATAAAAAACACAACACTTGCTGAAATTGATAAAGTGCTACAGAGTAATGGAAAATGCCTTTCTGATTACCCTTCAATGCCCTGCATCACTGGTGCATCTTTGCTTGATATGCACAACCGCTTAGTGCTTGATGAATTATTGTATGACAGATTGTTTTTGGTTAAAGAACATAAAAGACTAATGAGTTCCCTTACAGATGAGCAAAAAGTTGTCTATGACAAGATAATTTCGGCAGTTTCAGTGGGTACAGGGGGATTCTTTTTTCTATATGGCTTTGGTGGTACAGGAAAGACATTTATTTGGAATACATTGTCAGCATCCATTAGATCAAAAGGCGAAATTGTACTTAATGTTGCTTCTAGCGGGATTGCATCACTTTTGCTTCCTGGAGGCCGGACAGCACACTCTAGATTTCGTATTCCAATTCAGATCACTGAGGATTCAACATGTAATATACGGCAGAATTCTAATATTGCCGAATTGCTAGCGAAAACAAAGCTAATCATATGGGATGAAGCTCCAATGGTACACAGATTTTGCTTTGAGGCTCTAGACAAAACACTTAGAGATGTTCTTAGATTTTCTGATTCAAGTTGTGTTGATAAACCATTTGGTGGGAAAGTTGTTGTTCTTGGGGGTGACTTCAGGCAAATCTTACCTGTTGTTCCTCATGGAAGCAGACAAGATATAGTCCATGCAACCATTAATTCTTCTTGTCTTTGGTCTCATTGTCATTTATTAACTTTGACCAAGAACATGCGGCTTAGTTCTGGAAGTGACACTCACAATTTAATGGAAATAAAGGAATTTTCTGATTGGCTTCTTAAAGTCGGGGATGGTGTTCTTGGAGATGATGTGGATGGAGAATCTATTATAACAATTCCAGATGAATTATTGATTAAAGAATCACCGAATCCACTTTCAGATTTAATGGATTTTGTGTATCCTGATATCTTGGATCATATTTTAGAACCCACATTCTTTAAAGAACGTGCCATTCTGACTCCAAAATTGGCAGATGTTTCTATTTTAAATGAGAACTTAATGTCTTTGATTCCAGGTGACGAAAGAATATATTTAAGTTCAGATAATATTTTGAAGCAAGACGGTAATTCTTCCCTTGAGGATGATGAATTCTCACCTGAGATCTTAAATACCTTCTCCTGTTCTGGGCTTCCAGATCATAAATTAATTTTGAAGGTCAAAGTTCCAGTCATGCTATTAAGAAATATTGACCAATCAAGAGGTTTATGCAATGGAACAAGATTGCTTATTACAAGATTAGGCAATCATGTGGTTGAGGCAACTGTTCTTACAGGAAGCAATATAGGAGAAAATGTGTTAATCCCTAGAATGACAATGAGCTCCTCAAGTCATTCTTTTCCTGTAAATTTCCAAAGAAGACAATTTCCCCTTGTGGTTTCGTTTGCCATGACAATCAATAAGAGTCAAGGACAATCGCTTTCTCATGTTGGAATTTATCTACCCAGGCCAGTCTTTAGTCATGGGCAATTATATGTGGCACTATCCCGAGTAAAGAGCAAAAAAGGATTGAAGATTTTGATACTTGATGATGATGGTTGTGTTACAAACAGTACCTTTAACATAGTCTACAAAGAAGTATTTCAGAGATTACTGTAATTTATATTGCTTCAGTCAATTGGATATAACGTTGCTCTTTGGTACAGGTAAAATCTGCATTCCTTAAGTTATATTTTTTTCAAATGTTGATTAGCGTTGGATTTTGATTATTTTTATACTGTATTTTTAAAATACGATTCTGAAATTCAAAAGCAAAAAACCACATTGAATAATACTTCTGACAATTACCTGTTCAATTCTTCTGTTCTTTATTCGCTAAATCATATGTTATGCTAACATATACTGTTTTTATTTCTTTTATAGTTAGCAGGCTGATGTCAGAGATATTTTGCTGGAACACCGAATTGTATCACTGTTATTTGTGAACTATTTTATGTGTGTCGTCTTATCACCGTTGATTTCCGTCAATCAACGATTATCATTTTAGCAAATTAAACTTATTAATTAATTATTAATTTACAATAAATGATGACCGTTGATTGACGGAAATCAACGGTGATAAGACATGGTTGTAAGAGATGGTAAACAAAAAAGGTTGTAACTATAACCTTTCTCTTTGTTGTCATGCAAAATAGTGTTATTCTATTTATCACTTTTGCAAATTTATCACTTTTGCAATTGGACGTGAAGGTTACTCGATACAATTAAACGTTTCGTCCTACAAAATTTTATTTTACTTTTTTATCTTTCTGAATGCTACAGCCTTTTCAAGTTAAAAATTATAACAATACAATTATTTTTTATTATGATATTATTATTAAGAGTTTCATATCAAGATCAACGTGTGGATTTAACAGTAAGACGACACACCAGCGACGACGACAACGATTTTGTTCTTTTTTCCCCGGGCATCGCACGGGTAATTCACTAGATTTTACAAAGCTTGAAAGGGACGAGGTCAACCCCTCCCAATGTCTAAGACCGAAAGTTTTCAGCAAATATAGTAACAAAATAAGAGGATGGATATTCTTATTACTAAATTTTTCTACTACCAATTTATTACCTATCTAATCACCATTGTTCTTTTTTTCAATTTTTTTTAACATTCTCTCTCTTTGGGTGATTAAATATGTAATAAGTTGGTAATAGAAAAATTTGGTAGTAAGAATATCATCGCACAAAATAATACTAGTGAACTAGTAAAAGGTAGTAAAAATAAAAATTTAATACATATGTCATATTATTATTGGAGGGACCACATAATCATGGACATATTATATTTTTCCCCAAGGATAATGCATTGATACTTGTGGTTTATAAAAAAAAGAAATTAACAAAATAATATTTTTTTTTATAATAATATTTAAAAGAAATTATATTATAAATTGTGCTGGAAAGGTTTTGTGCTGGGTTGGCACTTACCAGCGTCACTGTCACCCATAGGGCAGAGTCAGAGCTGGTTCACGACTGCACAAGCTGACAACTGCTCTCAACTCTTTCAAAACGTTCTCTTTCAATGTTTAGTAAAAGAAACAACCGCGTGGGAGCTCTTTTGTTATTAATATTATTATAAGAAAAATAAATTTTATGTTATAGGAAATTCCTAATCTCATGTCGTAGATACATTAAGTGTGGGTCTCACCTATTAAAAAAGATAAAAATAAATGGCACACCTTATTATGATATGTGTAAAAAAAAATTGTTTTCTGATATGAGAAAAACAAACCCCTATTATTATTATTATTATTATTATTATTATTAGAATAGCCAGTGCGAGAATAGCCAGTGCCATCTGCTACACTTTATTAATAACAACCACGACAAGACGACAACTGTGTCCAGCTTAGATTCGCTCTATGCAATTTCGCTTGCCTTTCCTCAAAATTATCATCAGCAACCGGCTTCTTACAAATACCAATCTTGTTCCTACACATACCAGTCACCCTTCACTAATCACTGCCAATTACAAAAGATCACTCAATTCTCTTTGTTTTCAAACTATTCATTGCAGAGATGGCTTCTGCTAGTTCTTCAACTGTTTCCTGCATGTTTCTAATTGTTGGAAACGACGATCGACAAATACACTAACAATCACAAAGTAAAAGAGAAAAAAATGGGAAAAAACGGAGACACATAATTTACTCTAGTTCATCCAAGGGTATGTGACAATATTTACTATATTAAAAACCCTAATCTATATACAAGTTATTATTTATAGCGCAAGTACAAACTATTAAAAAAGAGAAATGGGAGGGGTTATACTTACGATCCAAATTGTTTACAAACTTAAAAAAGTTTGATTTTCGTCAATCAACGGTTGTTATTTATTGTGAATTAATCATTAATTAATAAATTTGATTTGCGAAAATCTTAACCGTTGATTGACGGAAATCAACGACGAAAATATGTTGTAAATATAACATTCCCCACTAGACCTAGAACAATATTAGGCCCTGCAATGTTCTACATCAAATGCTTCCACCAGCAGTTCCTGGCTTTCACAGGAACTGGACGCTACAGGTCAAGAGAGTTTAAAATGGGTGCAGAAGAAGTACATGATATACCAATTACTGCACAGACAGAGCAGTCTTCGTCCAGAATACAACATATCTCTTGAGAGAAAACAACCAACCAATTCGTGATACTTTTCTATAATCATAGCATTCCAATAGTAGTTTATTGATGTAGCTATTCTAATTTTAACTCTTTCATTATTTTACATCAGTGTCATCTCTCATCACTGCGATAATAAATGAGGCCACTCTTAAGATGTATGTATGCATATGTAAACTAGATTGTTACATTTCCCTGTCATTTTTTATATAGCAATTTCTAAAGAAGGTGGATCGATTAAAAAAACCACTCCCCCATTATTCTTGACAAGCTCGACTAGTGAGGAGGGAGTGAAAAGGCAAACTTTATAAACACCCTTACCTTTAAAGTTATTTTCCAAATTGATGAAAAAATACGTAAGGTAAAATAAAATCAAAACAATTCTAAACTATGTCTATCTATGGTACACACCCGAAACAGGATTGCACTCCACGCCACCTTTCAAGGATATTCAGATAACTTCGAATGGGATTCAGTCGACGGGGACGGGTCAATCTTCCTAGACACTACCAAAGCAACACTGGGTACTAATACTAGAGCTGTCTTTGATTTCCGGTAGGTTCTCACGGTAATCCAAAATTGCAAAAATAAAATAAAATGAAATCATGAATATAATATGGGTAGAGGATTTCTCGAGTCACCGGATATAAAGTTATCTTCGGTGAGTTCAAATCGAAGATATTTTGGGACAAAAATCAAAGTATTTTTATAATTATAATATATTACAGGGTTATATTAATCTTTATCATTATAATTTTTTAATCTTATAATCCCATAACGACGTCGCTTTGAGTTCACTGGAAATAATTTTATCTCAAGAAAGGAAATTAAAAACATAAAATCGCACAACAACTTTTAAGTTCTACCAATTCAAATTTACAAAGGAAATTAGTTTTTTAATTTTTTTAAATAATTTAATTTATTAATAAAGTATGATTCTTTCCGAATCTGCTTTGCGACAATTTTATTCCAGTCCTTATTTCCTTTAGAAAAATTCCCAACTTCCCAGCCCCGAACGTTACACCCCCCCACAGCAATACTGATAATGGGAGAAATTGATATCCCTATTGGATTCAGATATAGTAAGATATCAATATAAGAGATAATAGTACCGGAGTAAAACACAAACGATGAGATAATAAGTCATAATACAACTAGAAAATTAAGCAGATCATAATTAATAGGGAAATTGTTTTCTTATGTCACATAAGAGTGTTCTCTCCTACTCTACTCACATCGAAAATTGAGCCCTATTTTTTTTTTCTTTTTTTCAAAAAAATTGATGGTCCACCTTATTTTGTCTCAGCATAAGATACTTATACTCTTATCACCTGTAGCATAAGAAAACTAATGCCCTAATTAATATACATTAATCAAGTGAGACGACAAATCTAAGTTATCATCTCAAATATGACAGGTGTTCTGTTATCACATCATAACTACAAGCCCAGAGCCAATGGAAAGGTTACAAGAGAGAAGCATTAACATGAAAGTGAAACAAATGACAATCACGGTTTTTCCTAAGCTTCAACATACTGTACACAATACTACACAAATGAGCTGTCAAGTCAAATACACAGATGCATAAATCAAGAATGTCATTACCATGGACTGCACAATTCGGTTGGCACTGATGAAGGCAACTAGATTTGTATATCTATTAAGCCTGCAAACATTGTCCAAACAACCTATTCATCTAACTCCTCTAGCTGTGCCCGCTTCTCAGCTACTATCTTCCTGATAAAGAAACCCCACCTCATTGCTGCCTTGATCTTCAGCCATCCCACAACAGCTCTTCCTGGACGAGAGCGATCCTCATCAAAGTTTGGCATCGGTGATGGCATGAATGATGGGAATGAATAGCCATCCTCAGCATTCATGGAGGCATGACCTCCCATGCTGAAGAGGCGAAGCAAGTGCTGCATATCTTCATTCTCTAGCATCTCGTGACTTTTGATGCGGATTTCTTCTTCTGAAAACAATTCATCAACCCCCCTATCCCTATTGTGTGACCAATCATCAAAAGGATTTAGGGTAGATGGCTGAATAGAAGCACTGCCAGGATGGAACCCTGACGTCGATGATTGAGGAGGACCAAGAGCTAACCCAACCGTGCCATGATCATTTCTAGTGCTATGGGTTTGGTGAGCACTGCTGATTAGTTGGTCATTAGACAGATATAATGAGCTGTCAAAATGGCTCCGGGAGTTGGAGTTTGCAATCACTGATTGGGTTGGATATCTTGTTGCCATATTATCGTTATAACCTGAAAAGGGATTGTATGAGCATTATCACAAATTCGCATCTGAAAGATCATCACACACAATCAGCAATGTTGCATAGAACTTAGCAAATAAACAACTTTATTCATGTATATGGAACCGCTTGTTTTTTTTTTCTTTGGGGGTTGGGCTGAGGAGGGTGTTTAGAAGATTCATTTTTAATTTTTTTTTTTTATCTTGAGATTTTTTTATCAACAATATTACAGAAAACATCTCACTTCTTTCAATATTATTATCAGAAAGCTGTATTCAAAAATCATATTTGAGAGACACAATATTATTCATGTATATGGAACCGCTTGTTTTTTTTTTCTTTGGGGGTTGGGCTGAGGAGGGTGTTTAGAAGATTCATTTTTAATTTTTTTTTTTTATCTTGAGATTTTTTTATCAACAATATTACAGATTTTTTTATCAACAATATTACAGAAAACATCTCACTTCTTTCAATATTATTATCAGAAAGCTGTATTCAAAAATCATATTTGAGAGACACAAGCAACTGAAAATCTTACGCCCCCAGCACAAAAGAAAAGTAGGGGGAGGAACAAAAAAGAGAGCATCCATCAAATTGGAGTTCAAGGAAACAGTAATGCTTACCTCCAACTGGCATCCCTGAATGCATTTGCTGCTCAGAAGGAACAGACATTGGGAGGACCGGCAGTTGCAGTTGATGATCTAAAGCACTACCATAATCAATTGACTCTATATGAAGTTCATTTTCAGATTCAACAGATCCATTATTTTGCTTAGCATTCACAAGTGATTTGCCATCATACTCTACAACCTGATCCCAATTGTCATACGCCTTCTTCACCAATGAATCTACATAAACCTGGACTTGCAAAAGCATTTTAAAGGTATCAAAAGCTTAACCTAAAGGTATAAAAGGAAAGTACAATCTCTGGGACTTGGTAAGTTTTATGTTATAATCCTGATCATTATCTCCAATTTCTCAGTCAGTAACATAACATGTAATTGTTTAGTTGTGTTCAATATTGGTACGCTTTGCAAGTGTGAGAGAGAAAACATACGGACAGCATAGCTGTATCAATTATATTAATAAATTGAAGTATGTCAGCAACATAAATGCATGCTCAACTTCTCGAGAAGGACAACCTATCATACAGAAACTTATCAAACACTTCAAAAAGAAATTGCATTATCGACAAATATCAGTGGAAGAAACAGACGATGCAGACTAACCTTCTGGCTATCAGTGAGAGAATCGGCAGAAAAGTATTGTTCTCCAGTTATAAGCCCACGCAGCTCATAAATGTGGTTAAAGATGACACCAACATTTCTTGTATCTTCTGGATAATAAACATAGAGCTTCCCACTTAGAACACAAGTCTTTGCATGCTCTAAGAGAGCCTCCCACATCTTGTTTGACATACCACTCCCAAGAATCTACAGTTGAATGACATAAGAAAATGACTGAAAGACCTAAATTCAAGATTAAGACGTAAAACCTAAACTTACATTCCGCAAACTCTGTTGATCTTTAACCACAAGCCGAAGAAAGTCTTCAACTGTGATTATTCCTGCATTATTCAACTTCTTGTGAAATGACCCATCCTTGCCTATCTTCTCCAATCTCCACACCTCATCACTCAACGCAGGAGGATAATGCTTCTTATATACTGTAAAAAGGACAAAATATAAAATTTCAAAGATGGTAATTACAGTGTAGGAGCAGAGAGCACTAATGCCAAAAAAGAAAAACTTGAAGAAGCAGAAGCATAACCCTACATTCTCCTCTATGATCTTTAACTGTGAAAGCCACTGTCTTAGCTTCACGAATGCGTATGGACTCGCAAAAACCTGATGCAACCTTCAGGCCAAGCCTGAATTTACGGCTCCTTATCCAGCTTGAATTATCTGTAAATGTCAGTTCCCCTAATGTTCCAACTCCTTCCTTGAGTGTCACTTGCAGTTCCCCAGTCAACAAAGGTCTCTTTCCTTCACGTTCTTTCACCACATGGCTTTCAAAATCTTCCTGAGTCCAATCTTCATCATCTTCATTGTTAAAATCACCTTCAAGGACAACAACATCAAGCTTCACACAGGATTCAGGTCCAGATGTTACAACTTTTCCATTATTGGAATCGATCAGAACAACATGAATAGGAGCCCCCTGCTCGCCTTCCACTTTTCCTCCTGTGAATAGGGGAAGAGACAGCCGGGACTTAAACTGTAGCTGTAAGTTTCTGCCATCAGGACCTTCAATCATTTTAGGAGAAGACCTGGAATTTTAAAGCTGTTAGAAAAAAAAAAAAGACTTACCAAGGTACTAAATTTAAATATGACAAATTTTATGGTGGCATTAAAGTGGTGATAGTTACATGTATAATTTTGAAAGTATGGACATTATATTAGATGAAAAAAGAAAGGTCAATGGAAGGGTCATACATACAGCCACCAGTAAACAAAAACAAATGGGGGATATCACATAATGAATGCAATCATTACCACCATACTACACTATTGTCCCATCTAATTCTCCAAGACCAAGGCAGCTAAGCATATATATAAAAACAAATTAAATTAAAAACAGCCGGACTTACTTTGTCACATAAATACCAATATAACTAGTGAGTTAGTCTATATTTATATCATGAAAGCTAAATACTAGCACTGTGGTGGGTTGAACAGTGCCTCAATAGTCAATAGTCAATGACACCTAATAAAATGACTTTTGTCAAAATTATAATTTCCTTGTTCAGTTTCTTCCCCAATTCAGTTTCAGGGCTGGAGTAAAAGAGAAAGTAACAAGGTCTTGTGGAAGTGCACTAAGAGATCAAGAGTATGGAGCATTTAATTAGAGCTTAATGCTAGATTTTTTAGGAGTAGATTTCCCCTAACACATCATCTTTTGAGATAGGATTACTTTCTTAGCTTCGTTGTTGGTTGGCACTTTTAAGAGAATTCCTAATCCTCTATCTTCATATCTCTTTTCCTTTCCAGTCATTACTAATCCTACTAAAAGAAAAAATAAAGCATTCTTCAATATCCTTTCAAAAACCAGCCAGTAGCACAAATATATTTTGGATGAGCTCAATCATATACGCAGCTATCTCCATGCCACATCATTATCATGCATTATCATATTTCTTGATACTGCAGCCAACCATCACAAGATAACTTTCAGAGCGAGGGGATATTTTCCACCCAATAACCAAGAAATTATTCACTTTAATACAACCTAATATACACCACAGAATCGAAATCTAATAGAGAAAAAACGCCACTAAAGTCAAAACTATACAGTGAAATGATAGTTGTTACTTCCACAGTATCCAATAATATCTTTGCTTGTTCTACAGACAAATACATGAAAAAGAGCATGGAGAAAATGCAGTTATAATTTAAGGGAAACTATGAAAACTACAAATATTTTGAAATCAATTTCCGCCAATTGTAAAGTTTTTCGTAGACCTTCCACTAAGTCTTGCAGGACCTAACTTTGCCAAAGCACGCTCCACTTCTTCACTCACCTGTTCACATCAGTATTATTAAACCAAATAAGAATCAAATGCAGAAATTTACAGGTATAACAAAACAAATCATATTACAGTATAATTTCTTCTATGAATTGAATACAGAATCATTCATTTTCTCAATCACAGGCCAAACTCATGTTTTCACACAAATGATCTAACTAATGATGAGTGATGACATACCAAGGAAGGAAGGAAAAAGATGGCGTAAAATGGAACATTGAATGTAAAATGTACATGCAATATACTGCCATCCGGTGAACAATAGGTTCCTTAGGCCATCAAAATACTCAAACAAGAAGATTTTTCACAAATAAGCAGGAGAATGTCCACACTCAAGTAAAAACACTCAAACAGCATGAAATTGCATAACAAATGGCATAAATTTTTAGAAATGATTTAATGGCAAAAGTGGCTTCTAGTTGGAATAAAAGGCATATAAAAGAGAAGTAAATAGTGTGAAGCCAAATGTCTTACAACTCTACGAAGAATAGGTTCTAAAGATGAGCAAAGCTTCTGCAAACTGTCCACCTTGAGAGCTTCCACAATTACACTGCAAGGTACGAGTGTATCAATTATAGGAAACTAACAAAGAAAATAAATTAGAAAGAAGTATGCATATGGACAAAGAATAATAAGAAATAAAATATTGTTTCATAATAAGTTTAGCAGATAAGTTTCTAAATAAACATATAATATTTTGGTTTATAAGCATATATACTGATTTATTTGAAATATAAAACTGAAACTATTCATTTGCTATCAAGTTACTGAATACTGATTTGATTATTTCATCCTAACTTCTATGAAAGTTTTAGAGTGCATTTGACCAAACAATAATGGTATCAACAAACAATAGAAAACATGCTCTGAAGATAATGAAAATGAGGAAGACCTTTCAATTTTTTTCATATAATAGAGAATGACTACAGATTATGCACTGGGAGAAGCTTCCTCCTATGCCCTTCATACTTGCAAACCAAGAACCTTCCTCACTAAGGAAGTACAGTTTCAATTATTCCTCAAGAGGTAGTAATACATTTTTTATATGATAAGCAAAGAGATGCAACCTCTCAAGTCAAAACAATTTTTATATTCCGGGTTACAAACTTTTACAGGAGAATTTCGTTCAAAGAAGGAAAGATATTAGAAAAGAGAAAGAGTTAGGAACAAAATCAAATTTTAAGATTTCCTCCTTCAAAAAAGGGAAGAAAAAGCAGCAGCAGAGCAAAGAAGAAAAACAAATAAACTAAAGCTAGCCAGTTACAGGTTTCCTTATTTGACCATCCTCAGTGATTCAAATAACTGTTACTACTTTTGAGTTGATTTGGAAATACCAGAAAGAATCTTTTAAGTGCATGATACAATGATACTAAAAATGGAACCAAAACCTTAACCAAGTTCAAGTGCTAGGAATGGAGAAAATGGTGTTGGGAGAGCTGCCCCCAATTTGGATCCGCCAGTATGGATACCAAAAAACAAAAAAACAAATTAGGAAGATAGCAATGATAATCTAACTCGACTATTTTAGACCAAGTTAGGGGTAAAAATCAGGTATAATGATTGACCAACACAGCAAATATCTTCAGAAGTAGCAACAGGGGTTTACTGGTTAAATTAGAACTAGCACTGTCATATGCCCCCCAAAAAACAAATTATTATTTGCTCAGATCTACTAACTAGTGCAAAATAGTGACAAAATTAAAATCAAAATTTTACCACAAAAAAACACTAAACTAAAATGGTGGATAAACAAAGCAAATTCATAGAAGCACACAACTGCAGAAAGAGTAGCAATTACCTAGCAAGAGCAGGCCTCTTTCGTTCAGGCTGGTCATCTTCACCACCCTCCAGAGTCCTTTTCCCCATACTAATTGCGTCGCTCGTTGGCCTCTGCATTTGCACTCTCTTCCAATAATTACCTTGATTACCAAATCTGCAACCACCCCAAAACCACAAAGTCACCACTATCACCTACAATAAAAAAATAAAAAAAAACTAATAAACAAAGAAACCCTAGCAGCCACAGCATCCAAACAAAACAAAAAAATCATAACAGATCTAGAACATAATAACAAACAAATTGAACTCGAATTTCAGGAAAACCTCTAATTGAAAACTTGCGAAACCCCCAGTAAGCAATCTCTAGCAGCAAATTCCAGAGAAATTTTTTTTTGTCGGTAACGAACTGTACACAGAGAAAACCAGAATTGGTTTTGTCGGGTTGAAAATTTGAAGAAGAGATAGAGCGAGAAAGAGCGAAGGGAAAACAGAAAGCGGGAATGCAAAGGGTAGGCTATGGTGCTACTCTAACCTGAGAGAGAGAACTTGGAGTGTTTAGTGTGTGTGAGAGATAGAGAGAGAAAGAGAGATAGAGAGAGAAAGAGAGAAGAGCGAGAAAATCGAAAACAGAAATAGGTTTGTTCAGTTCGTATAGTTATGGTCTACTCTGGCGACTTTCAGCCGAATGGAGAAGTGATCGTCTACTTTAAGGAACACCGTTCCTTATCACTTTAATCAAATGATTGTGATGTCCTACATGAACTTTTGATAATCCCAAGCACTAAATTGACGATGTGTAGATTTGATGATCCGCACCTGATTATTACACCCGTTATTCAGTCCCAGTACAATGTTTTTTGGTGGGCTTATTTATCTTATATACGGTCCTTGTCGTTGAAAGGGGAAGTAACGGGCAATCGTGGCCGTACGTTTCCCCGGATCAGATTAGATAACCATTGGTGGCCGGCCACTTATACACTCTATTCACGTCACTTGATGTCAGAGGCTGACATCATCTCGTTCCATTTGTCCTACACATTGATGAAGACAAAAAACATTTACTTGGCATTACCTTTTACTGTTACTTCAAAATAATGGGACTAAAATTAAGGTATTTATATAATTATAATTTATTTTAGGATTATAATAATTATTTTATTATAATTTTTTAATTTAAGATGACATCATTTTTGGAGTGAATGTTCACTTTAGAAACATTAAAATGATTATTTAATATTAGTTATACATTAAAATCATAGTTAAAGAAAAAGACACAAATAATTAATATAATTGAAGGGAAAAATGTTTATCTTTTTAAATGACACAACTTATATCTTTTCACTCTCATAAAGAGGTGGGACCCACATTTTTTATTTTTTGTCAACTCTCTCTTATTATTTATCTATCTCTTTCTCTCTCTTAAAATGACATAACTTTTTCTTTCACAACAAAAAATAACATAATTTTACATCCTTTAAAATAACACACATTTTACCCATGTTTGAAACAAAACGTATGTAATAAGCTCACCCAAAAATATATATTTAATAATGAAAAATAGTTGTCTTATGTCACATGTAAGACAACTATCTTATTTTTTTCTTTTTAAAATTGTGTGTCCCATAACTTTATTTCACTTACGTTTTTTATATGACATTTTTTAACACCTTTTAATAATGGGTTTTATTTTTCATGTTGCATGAGACAACTTTATTTCAACACACAAAAAAATGGGTGGAACGTAAAAAGGAAGAGAGAAAAATAAAAAAGTGAGTCCCATTTTATATGAAATAAGATTAATAACACCTTTTAATAATACTGCTGAGATTACTTAAGAATATTTCTTAATTGTACTCTATTCACTCATTAGAAGAAAAAAAATTTAACGATTCAACAGCATTATCAATATCGCACTATCACCAAATAGAATTGGGTGCAAGAATGCCCATAGAGCTTCGCTTTAGAATGTGGAGAAAGAACATATTAACAAGCCGTTGGTGCAATTTATTTATTTAATTATTTATTTTTAACTTTACACAACGTGGTGATTTGTATAAATCAATTAGGATGTTGAAGAGTAAGAAAACTGCACCGGGGCTGTCCAAAAGCTATTGTTCAAAATGTGAGTTAACAAGTTTATGAAACATAATCGCATTTCAGCAATAAACGAAAAAAATAAATATAAATTTTACGAGAATTCTCCATTTTCGATAGCTAAAATAGTTATTAGCTTATACCAAAAAAAAAATTAGCCTCTTTAAAACAAATTTTTAAATAATTTATCACACGTTTACATGTCAGAAAATAAAAGAGGAAAGCTATGCAATATACAAGTCCTCCTAGACAACAACTTCTCTTAGGGAGCGTTTGGTTGAGAAGAAATTTTTTGAATATTAGAAAAATGTAATTGATAGAGAAATGGTTGGAAAGTAAATTTGGTAGGAAAATGTAAAAAAAATATATATATTTGGTTAGAAAAAAAATTTACCGGGCAAATTAAGTAAGATTTATAAAATCTATGTTTGGTTTCAGGTAAAATATAGATAGGATAATATGTGTAAATTACTTAAGTAACCCTTTTAAAATAGGGTTTTATAATTCTCATTTAACATGAGAATTCAATTTATACAATTCTATTTTGGTTTATGGGCCTAAAATATAATTTTCTCTAGATAGGATAATAGGTATAAATTACTTAAGTAACCCTTTTAAAATAAGGTTGGATCAGATAAAATATTGTGGTATGTTCCAGATTAGAGTTAAGTTAGATGTCATTGTAATGGGTGCAAAATATTCGATTATTCATTCATTGAAATTCTACCCTTGTATATGGATCAGGCAAGGATGTATATATATATGTGGAGAAGACAAAGAAAAAGAAAAACATAACCACCGAAGAGCCTGATGGTGAATTTGATCTTGCAACCATAGGAAGGAGCAAACTGATGGAAGAGCATGAGAAAATGGTTAAAGAGAAGAATATAATTAGTAATAATGTTTCTAATTTGATTAAAAAAGCCGAAGATGCAACAAGCAATGGGAATAATAAGAGGACTAGATGACTGGAAGCTTAGGGACAGGAAGCTCAAGTAAAGGTCTGTTATATTTGTACCTAAGAACTTGGAAGCTTTCATCTTTACATGTTACAGTGTGTCAATCAGAAATGGATTGAGTTTGCATCACATGTGCTTTCCTGAAGGCGTGCAGCCTCTGCATTTGTGATTGATGAATACGAAGTTAAGTGAGGAAAATAGGTGTACCCCTTTAAACAGGACAGCAACTCTACCTCTGCAGATTGCAGCAATTGGACCCCTTGCACACAATAGAAAAACGCTGCACCATCGCTGGTTCTATTCAACGACCTCAGATTCAAGCAACAACGCTTACGGACTCGAGTTAAACAAGGGTACTTTTGGCAGCACCCAATTTCATGGTTTTCACTTACCTAGCTATCGATGGAATACCACCATCAAAATAGGATTTGAGCGCTGTTGTTTTGGTCCAATTTTGCATGCAAACATCAATTGCTATGCAAATCAGTTAGGTAGGCAAATTTTGGGATCACCTGTACCAAACGTGGATAATCAATTTACCCACTTTCAGTTGCCTAGAAAAATTTTGAGATACCCTATACCAAACACAACCTTAGTATTCTTGAATCCTGTATTAGATACACAGTTTAAGCATCAAGTAACGGACCGTACAAAGCTAACTCACTACCAATTTTGGGAAATAGCTCCCTCTGCTTATCAAATACGAATATTAAATTTATCACGTGTTTTGTTTATGGGTAAAGTGTATATCAAAAAGATGTAAAGTTATGTCATTTTAAGAGAAATAAAGAGATACATAAAGGAGGAGAGAGTTAATAAAAAAATAAAAATGTGGATTTAGGAACAACTATGCATTTTTTCCTCTTTGTGAGAGTGAAAGGATATAAGTTGTGTCATTTAAAAAAATAAACATTTTTTCTCTTTGTTTATTGTTATTATACACGATAACAAAGCATCATAGCACAAAAACCTAATTAGGATTTAGGAATACAAACATCAAGAGTTATCAACAGTAAAGAGATTATTGCTACTGCGACATTAAATAACATAAATTACACTCCAATTCCTTTTAAAAAAAATTAGAAACGCCTTTAACACGAAATATTTACCTCATCTTATTTTCCTGTTATAAAAAATACTGTTTTAGTCAAATAACATTATTTAAAATACATAAAAGAATTGACTCGGAACAAATATCTTCTAAGAAAAAGAAAAGAAATAAGCATGCTTCAATTAAGATAGAGATGCATTAAGTATGTATCAAACATGATATTAAATAATACTTCCTTTGAAAATAAAAAATTTATTACAATTTATAGCAAACTTAGACTATAATAATACACAACACAAAAAATGAGTAATTTAAAGTGGTGTTTGGTTTATTTTTCATTTTCAGTTAATATATTTTTACTAATAGTTACATAAATATAATTTTATTTTCACTTTCTTATTTTAAAAATTTGCAGAAGAAATCATAAATAGAAAATTTTGTTTTCACCATTTCTTTATGACTTTGTTTTCAAGATTTCTTATAAAATATTTAAAAAACAAGAAACCATGATAAATCAAATAACATTTTTGTAATTATAAACAAAAATATATCAACTAAGAAGGAAAAAATCAAACCAACGGTGACTTTGGATTTGCAATCTCCTCAGTTCCCCCCTCCTCAGGATTCTCAATTCTTACTTCCATTAAATTCTTCAAGCCTCTTATAAAGTTTGACGAGTAATTGATTGCAAATTTCTGGAGACGTGCAGGGTCCACACAGGAGATAAATGACGTTACCGAGAGGCCTCATATAAACACCATCTTCCCGAAGTTTCTGAAGAAGGGGTCTTGCATACAATGTTCCATACCTGTGCAAAACTAAATAATAAGACCTCGTGAAGGGTAAAATGCATAACTTATTCAACTTTGACACCCCACCCCCTTTTCTCCCCCACGAACCAAAGAGGTGCGTCGACAAAAATGATCAAAATTAAAGTTTTATTTGTACATCTTTACCCATGAAAAGATGAAGTTTTCATAACAAAATAAGAATTTGAAAATAAAAAAATAGAGGTAGAGAAGTATGCATGACCAATAACTATAAACACAATGTCCTGCAGTTCATAGCCCTCGTTATAAATGTTATGGCAGTTGTACTCAAGATGACAACCGGAAGAGCTGATAGGAGAGAAAAGATGTCTGCATATCTAGTACCGAGAGATACTGCCAATCTACAAGTTGCTAAAATATGAGCTTCCTTCAACACCATAATACCAAAACTAAATTATTAAGGGTTGCTCTCAAGCAAACCTTGCATTTTTGGGAAAAGTTTATTTCTTATATTTCAATCCATGACCTTTCAGTCATGGTAGCCGCTTTACCAGTGCTTAAACTCACCCTCTTAGTATACACATTTACAAATATCAAATATTTAATTGATAGCATCACTTGCAACTGCCCCTTAATTTGAAACATTCTACTAACTTCAGCATGATACAATTATTCAAGCTCATTAAGCCATCTAATAAAGGAATTCTAAAATATGAGATGCTCAAAATTATTGAAAAGGAGGGGAAAGGGAGAAAGTTGATGAAATGATACCCAGCATTATTGCCTTCTGCTTTTAGTTCCAAGGCACATAGAGTTCCTAATGCAACTACTCTTTGAACTGCAGGGTGTAATGAAATCTGGCGAACCATTTTATCATCCCATAACTGCAAATAGAAAATCCAAAATTAGATCAAATGATCATTACTGTACAGTGAACAATAACAAACTCCATTAAGGCTGCAATATATATATAGAATCTAACATGAAAAGTTCCCAAAACTAATTTTGTCAGATCCCGTATTTGTTACAACTTACAACAAATCATATCAAATGTTTGCTGAAACTAGAACATATTATTTATATGCACACACACAAATGCATAATATATGGTAAGAAAAATTGAACAACAAATCCTTCATTATATGACAAGAAATACAATGAGAAAATGGTTAGTGTAGTCATGCGTAGTCCATATTATGGAGTAAGCTAGAAGTTCAGAGAAAACAAAACAAAACAAATTGCAATTATCATACCTCCCTAAGTAATCTTCCTTCAGAAGAGACGTTAGCGTTGGAACTAGGGTCTTTAAACCATTGGATGGATTTAACTGCAGCCATGCAGCCCATAGCATGTGCAGAGTAAGAATGTCCATGCAAAAGGGCCTTGAGCTAACCAGAACAGGAGTGCACATCACTTTATTATGTCATCAAAACACTGTCCAGGAACTTTGCTTTGAATAAGCAAAAGTAGGACCAAAAGGTAAATCAAATATTCAAATACAATTAGAACTAAAAAATCGAAAGCCATGATTTGTCACAACCTGTTTCTAGTACACCAGAAACACTTGAGGAAGAAAATAAAGGCCAGCACAACCAAGAAAAAGTGAGAAGACTAGTGCCCATTGCTTAAAATATCACACAGGGATATAAGAAATCACTATCTTTATCACAAGAAATTTAGTATATTTTAGGGCATTATTAGTTTACATCTGTTGTATGAAAGCAATCAGAAAATCAACAACGAAGAATAAGCAACCAGTTCAAGCTGCTAAATAGTCTATATAGGTTGATAAAAGAAATCAAGTTTGAGATTGATGGAACTCAGAAAATTATAACAATATATTTACTAAATCAAGAAATTACAAACACTAATTCAAGATTAAATGCAGAAATTAAACACCAAAAGACCTCACTCACTCTAAAGCCAAATACCTAGGCCAAAGAGATCCCAAGAGATCCTTTCCAAGACTCCACTCCAATATTCTGAATACATGAATAATAGAAATATCACCCTAAATTCCTATATATACTAATTCTAAAATACTAATGGGCTTGGACTATTTATTATAGGCCCATCAATACTCCCCCTTCAAAATTCACCTTGTCCTCAAGGTGAAGAGAGGGCAGGCAAAGTGAGAGAAACGTCCACCTGGATCCCATTGCTTAAAGGATGTTACTCTATTTTCCATTGCCTTTATGGCAAATAAACCAAGTCCAATTGTATTCTTAAGAAAAAAACCTTTCAGCCCACAAAACAAAAGCCTTTCTTCCTTTCTTTTGGGCTTGGCCCATTAGGTCAAAAAAATTATCCCATCCTCGTAATACCACTTTTGCCCCTTCTGCCTCTTTCACTCTCTGCGTTGCCTTTTCCTCTTCTTCCTTTCTTTCTTTTTTTTCTGTTTCTTCTTCTCCTTCTTCTTCTTCTCCTCTTCTTCTCCTCCTTCTTCTTCTTCTTCGATTGTTGTTCCTTCTCCTTCGTCGGTGAGTGTTCCTTCTTCTATTTCTGCTTCTGCGTTGATAGCAGCCATGGAAACAACCTGAATGCCACTGTTTTTTTCTTCTTTTTTTTCTGCCATGACCCCTGAAGAGCTTTGCCGGCACTGTGAGCTCCTTTGGTCGCCGCCGCCGCCCGTTCTACTGGTGCTCCTTCCACTCGCGTGCGTCCCCATTTCGTCTCCATCAGTCTCGCCTTTGCTTCCATATCTCACGCATTGGGCTAACACCATCATCTCTTCCAAATCATCCATGAGATGCAAGCGCTCCTTAGGTTTATGGCTTCTGGTCCTGAATCACACCCATGGATAGAAAAAATCGTGGAAATCTGTTTTGATTCCTTTGACAAATCGCGAGGATCCTCTTTCTCTCCCTTTTTTTCTTCTTTTTCTGCTTCCTTTTCTTGTTCTGCCCTTGCTCCTATTTCAGCTTCTTCATCTGTTTTTCGATCCTCTTCTTCTTGTCTTTCTACCTCTGTTTGCTTCTGCAATTGGTTCTTTTGTTGTTCTTCTTCAGTCTCTGTTCGTTCTTCTTCATCCGCCTCCTCTGTGATCTTTTTTTCTTCTTCATTTTCTTTTTTCTTTTTCTCTTTTCTGTCGTCGTTATCAACCTGGTCCGCTGCGATTTCAGCCTCTTTGTCAGTTTCTTTTCGTTCTTTTTTTTCTCCTGTTTTTTCAGATCTGTCCCCTCTGTCTTCTTCATTTGCTTCTTCTTCTTTCAAGGCTTCTGACGTGTGCGATTCTGTATCATCTACCAGTAAAATTTCTGGTAAATATTTCTCTATGAACGCCTTCTCAAACTTCTTCAAATTTGCAGTAAGATTCAACCACTTCCAACCTTGATACCAATTGAACGCACTCCCTCTTAGCCCTCTCACCGTTTCCCTGTATTTTTGATCTTCATTGATTCCTTCGATCTGGAAATACTGTTCCAAATTGATCAGCCATCCCCAAGCATCATCTCCTTCTTCTCCAAAGAATTTTGGAACAGCAGTAAATTTGAATTTCATCATTTTTTTTTTTAAGATCTGTTCTTCGATTCCTTTTTTTTTTCTTCAGATCTTCGAATATTTTTTTTTTTATTTTTTGAATCACAAACACTCCCAGAATTGTAGTGCTTTGATACCAATTGATGGAACTCAGAAAATTATAACAATATATTTACTAAATCAAGAAATTACAAACACTAATTCAAGATTAAATGCAGAAATTAAACACCAAAAGACCTCACTCACTCTAAAGCCAAATACCTAGGCCAAAGAGATCCCAAGAGATCCTTTCCAAGACTCCACTCCAATATTCTGAATACATGAATAATAGAAATATCACCCTAAATTCCTATATATACTAATTCTAAAATACTAATGGGCTTGGACTATTTATTATAGGCCCATCAGAGATTAACAAAGTACTTGTCAGATGATATACAGCTATGATGGAATGCAACCAGCAAAAGCAAAGGAAAACAATAAATTAGTTGTCAGTATAATAAGCAATCCATTCCATCGGCATCAAAATCTAAAAATACAACAACAGTTTCCATGTCTAGTCAACCCAGAGAAAGAAAATCCTCCAAAAAAAAAATCGCAATACCTTTGAGTCTCCAATAAATGAATCAAACACAGCATTTGTTGCCAAGGTGGCAGCCAATGGAATAATCCCACCAGTCATCAACTTCCCAAAGCAGGCTATATCTGGTTCACAATGGATTAGCTCCACTGCAGTCTGTGAGAAGAAATATAAAAGTGCTAATCAAATAAATGAAGAATATAGAAAACAGTTTTTTGAAGAATGAGAAAAGAGAATAGTAGTCATTAAGGGAATCACCTCTACTCCCAAACGCCAAAAACCAGTAAAAATCTCATCAAAGATGACTGGAACTTTTCTACTCCGACACTCATTAACAAGTACACGCTGAAAAAGTGGATCAACCATATGCATTCCACCAGCACCTTGTATCACTACAGAAAAGCCCACGCCCAAAATGAGTTGATCAATCCCGGGAAAAGGTGCAATTAAATTAAACAAGAAGATCTAGAAGGCCACTGAAACAACTTCAGAATGAAGACATCTTATAGGAACCAAGAAAAAGAAAAGCGAGACAGTTTACCTTTGTGGAAGACCTATATAGAACCACCAAAATGCAGTATTGCATTTACATCTCACACATGTAATTGTGTTATTGTGGGCATAGTTTAGACAAGGAGTTTGATGTGTTATCATGTTGAAAATGAAGACTATTAAGCAAGCAAATGATTATTTCATTTTTTATTTTTTTTTGTTCAGCTTCATGCACTGCACTAATATAAATCCACAGGATCATGTTATTAGGGCACAGGAGGGGATGGCTAAATTAAAATGACATTTTATAATCTGTAAAGGAAAGGTCACATAAAATATCTTGCCTGGTTCCATAATCAATGCTCCAACATTACTCGACCCTCTACATCCAGATAATACTTTTGATATGTAAGATGAATAAACTGTAGCAAGCTCCGACTTATCCCTGCCCTTGTGAAATATTTCGTCACGTGAAGCAAAGGCTGTGAAAGTATCAGCAAATAAAATAATATATTCTAAACAGTAACCAAGAAAGGAATTACAGTTGGAAATTTTGAACTTACTGATACTTTCATGTTTCAGATTTTCTGACTGAAACCCTTCGGGAATGGAAATATTCCATGTATTGTTGTGCATAAAGACAGAAGGAGGATCCAGAAAAAGACCTCTTCCCGTGTACCTATGAAATTGAAAATTGAGACTTAGTGTTTCATCAGTATTAGTCAGGTTGAGAAAACTAGAATCAATTCCAATCTGATATATATAAAGAAAATATGATCCAAGAATTGAAGATCTATGGCATCAATTTCAGAATTCACAAACAAAATATATTATAGCTTCACAAAGGTTTTTAAACAAAGGGCTTTGCAACTCTCCTGTCACTGCAAAATTTGATAGTTTGCAGATGATACAAAAACATGGTGGGACGCACCCTATTTTTTAAAAAAATAAAGTAAAAATGCTAGTGAGTGTGTGGCAGGAGGAAATCACTTCCGCAGTGACAGCAGAAGTGATTTCCCCTTAAACAAAATATACTAAGCATGAAGAAAATATTATAAAATCAAAAAAAAAATTGCCAATATGTCTTATGCTAAACAGAAATTCCCAAACCAAAACTGCTTGTGTCTATTTTTGGTCTATCTTCCAACACCTTTTATAATGTTTTACACGGAGAGATTATAAAAAGGCCCATGTTAACTGGATGCCAAATTCCAAAACTACCAATTGACCTGGGGCACATATCACTTAGATAACATCATAACAATATAGTGCAAAATGACAATAGTAAGCTCAAGTAGTCAAAAGATTCAAGACAAATTAGCAAGACTGCATTTCACTTTATGCAGTAGAAGATGATGTCTATACCATGGTTGCTGCAGAAAGCCAGTATAAGATGATGGCGCCTGTGCTTCCATAGCACCCAATGTATCACCATGATAAGATCTCTGAAGTGCAAGGACCTGAAATAATTAGGTCCACAAGCATTAACAAAGATGTGTACTCCATAGGATAAAATTAAGTTTTTTCCTTAAAGAAAAAACTATTGCAATATACCTTGTATACTAGCTGCTTGAAGAATTACAGAGAAAATACACAAACCACTATTTGGAAAGTAAAATTAAATGTGATTAATAAGATAATATTGCAGTCCAACATCATTTAAACAAAATGAAGTTATCTAACAAAGATACACATCATTATTCACTCAATCTAAAAGACACCAGAGCCTTACATTTAAATCTACAATATTTGAAAGACTACTCAAAGAGGAAGTAAAATTTGCCTAACATGACCGACATGACAAATAGACCCAGATTATTATCGAAATGAGCATAATACAGAGATTCTATTTCAGGGAAAATTACAAAAAGGAATTCTCGGTAAAAAAAAAAAAAAAAAAAACTAGTTTAGGAATAGTTAACCTCTCAACCGAATAACAATGTTCAAAGAGTGGCCAGTAAGTAACCACTTAATGACTTAATCAACCACTTGAGTGGTTAATTCTTCCTAAACAGGAAATCTTCTTATCAAAAATTCCTTTCCATTTTTTATTTTCAATAAAAGAAAAAAAAAATTATCAGAGAGAAAATAAATGCATATTATCCTCCTTAAAAAAGGAAACACACAAAACAAAATAGAGAAATAGACAGGCCCATCAAATCATGGGAATACAAAATGAAAACCAGAAAAACAATCATATCCAATAACAAATCTAGGGAACGAGATAAGTTCTTGAAAACAGGGACATCTTGCTCAAACCAAATACACCATAAAACAGCATAGTCAGCACATCATCTTAAAACGTTCCACTCTCCTTCCAAGGCCCCAAAAACTAATCAGAAGAAATTATTTAAAACTAAAAAGATAAACCCAAGAGTCAAAAATATAACCAACAACCTATTACAAACGGAAGCATCAGCTGGAAAACATTAGATCAATATGCATTCATGTTGCCCTGAACCACATGTAGCTATCAGGAGATAGAGCCTGAACAACATTATTGTATAGGAATTTAATAATAAAAATTAGGAACAAGTATATTAAACATTTGGCCCATTGGCCAAAGAAATCAATACTACACTAACTAAAAGCTTCAGAAATAAGTGTGATGGAAGAAAGGAACGGTTTTTACACATTTAACATGTTTGAAAATGTTTTATTAGAAGCAGATAATTATACATGATTTTCATACATATATGATAGCAGTACCAAGTTACAAACCAACAAACTTAATCTCCAGTTCTGCCAAAATCACAATGATTGTAGTAATAGAAAAATAAATATTAAAAATGCTCTTTAAGTTTATTAGCTCTACCATCTCAACTTTCAACATTTCAAGCATGCCATCAGAAAATATTCAATAAAAATTATTTTGTGTTTTTTGTTTTCCAACGGTCACTTAGCTCTCCCAAAGCATAAAAAGGGCTTCACTGATATCAACTACCAATTTCCCCCTTATTTTGCGACAACAGCAAAATACACCATTGCTTTTATAGAATACCAGCCACATTGGTCAAAATTAAACTCTACAATGTAGCAAAAACTACCACAGATCAATTAAAGGACTGAAGGTGCCAACCATAAGCTCAGTGGATCTTTCATTTGTAGTATCCTCATGACAATCCGGAATAAGTCCATGATCAACAGAAAATTTACGAAATGCCATCTTCAGAGCAATTTCAATAGCAGTAGATCCATTGTCTGAAAAATATGCTCGAGAAGCCCAACCTACACAAACTCTAGCCCAGTAAAACACAACACCGAGATAGGAATTTACATAAATAATACATAAGTCAGCAACCGTACGAAGAAATGCAAACTACACATAACAAACATGCCCTCATTCAGTGCATAACACTGAGCATTGGCAAACATCACTGAGTAGAAGTAGGACTAAACTGACAAGTATATTTTTAACCAAAGTATTCATTGATCGGATAGCTCTAAGATCAGAATTCATATCATGTATTAAATACAAAACTACAAGCAACCACTTGGTAAATTCCTAATAGAAAAAAAAATTATGGTTCAAATGTAAAAGTTAAAAAAAAGGACACACTAACCTTTCCCCACACCTTCAAGCAAAAGCTCAGAACAATTTAAGGCTGGCTCATGAACATTCTCAGGGAACATTACATGCCCAAATCTTGCGGCAGCATATGCCATCTCCCTAGCAAGCTCAGTCTGAAATCACCTAAAAGGAAAGATTGCAGTAAAGGAAAAGTTCAGAGGTGCTATCATGAAGGGGCATCCTAGTAAAAATATGCTTGCAAACATGTTTAATATAAAATAGCAAGATATGTTGCAAGTATAAGCACCTTGGAACACCCAAATAAGTCAAATAATTTTGCAACTTCTATAAATACATTAATAAGCTTACCAGGGGCATGGATAGAGAGAGAGAGGTCATATGATCAAATATTGAGACAACAAATTTAATTATGGAAAGATGCCACATTCATACAGCACAGTTATACTTCTTATATCACAGTGCAGTAGTGCAATGCATGAATTGTCAAGGCCAACTCTCCTAAAAGCCTAAGCCATTGGGTGAAGATTCACGGTTGGTTTTTTATCTAACATGCCCCCTCACGCAAGAACTTTTTGGGCTTGAAGTGTAGAAAATGTATAAAATCACTCTATCTTGTGCTGGAATTCTACTTTTGTTTACAAGAACAGAGGTGAAAGACAAAATATATAAAATCCCGTATTTAAAAGATAAAATAAACATTTCCAACCCCTATAAACTTCTCACGTAAATAAAACAATATCCTGTTGAAATATATTAAGAAGTTCCTAGAGAAAATATCCAACTGCGCATGCACTAAATTTTAAGGTGTGGCCCTAACCTAGTTCTTTATATGTTACTGCATGGTTCTCTGATGGGCCCCCAATTCGAGTATACAGCCACAGAAGATGGAAAAATAAAAGGAAAGACAACGAAGCCCAACAAGACCAGCAGAGAGAGTGCTTAACAGGCCAAGGAAAAGAGCAATGAAGACACCAAAGCCAATGAGGTGCGTGTAGCTGCTAAGGATGGGAATTCGAGAGAGAGAAGGAAAAGAAGGAGTTTGTTAGAAGGAGTGACACGTGGATGGCTCTGAATGGGGAGGTAAGTGTGGGTGGTGTGGAGAGTGGAGTTAGTTATAAGGGAGAATGAAGGGGATGTGGGGGGATCTGAGAATATTGTAATAGTGGGGTTGGAGAGGGAAGCTCAATGAGGTGGTGGATTGCCTTGTTGAGGGAGTATGATCACTGTATCATTTCTATAGTGTCATTAGTATTGTGAGTCTTAATTCAGTGTCCTAGTTTAGTGTTTGTTAGTTGGTGAGCTACTATAGGTGGGAGTCTGTAATCAAGCTGAAGAGTCCATATTGCTCTTTTGTTATTTTCCAATATCGTTGAGTCTGTAAAGGAGTTATCCCCATTGTCTTTTTACATCAATAGAAGTATTTCTTTATTATTTCGCTGTGAATTTTACTGCTAGATTGCTGGGTACTACCATCATTCTCACTCATATCTTCACCCACGCTCTAAATAGAAGTTGCATGAGAATTGCCCTAACCTAATTGTTTTAAGAAAGGAAATATTACAAACAGGATGATCAGAAATCCTCCTAAAGCTACAAATAAAATAAACCACAGGAAAAAATAAATAAATCAATGCAAAAGAGCAACCCAGACCCATTGCAACTTGCTAGTCCAATCTAGAAGCATCTTTTAAAAGGACTATGAGCAGAAACCTATAGCAGGACTTAGAATATTAGTCTGCGACATATAAGTTTTGGAGGAAGAGAAGTATTGCTAAAACTCCTGAGCCAAAATGCCAAATACACCAACACTTAACCTAAGTTAAAAGTAGTAAGAATTAGAAAACAAAACAGTGGCAGAACCAAATAAAAAAATTAGGGAGGGAGGGGAGTACAATTTTTAAAGGAATTTAAATTATATTTTAAATAAGAAAACTTCAACGGTGTTAAACAAATATTAAAAAAGTTGAGGGGGGAGGAGGAGCCCCCCCCCCCCCCCTCTCCTTTTTCTCTTTTGTCTTGTGAGTAGTTTTGCCCATAAAATAAATAATGAAGCACAATTGGATCGTTGATCCATGTCATAAAGAATCATTAAATTTTACATTGGCTATTGACAGTCTAATACAAACCTCCCTTTTTATTCCAAATTGGAACCAGCTACGTAAAGTTTGGCAAAAAAACATGACATAAGCTGAGTTAAACTAAATAGTTAAGCAATAAAAATTAAAAAGATATAGAGGACACTTTTACAGGCATGTCCAACAGTAAAAGAAAGGAAGAATGACATATTTTGGTATATGTCCCTCAATCAAATAACTAATACGATTATTATCAGTTTGAATAATACAATTAAAAGCTTAAAAAAATGAGGATGACCTGCATTATAGCATCAGGTCCTTGAGTCCACCAACTAGCACATGCATCAAATAGTGGTGCTATGACTTCTGTCTTCTGAGCCTTTAAGAAAAGAAAAATCAAGTAATGTGGCATCTAGGTATCAGCATATAAAAAAAAGCATGAATGAAGTAATTCTATAAAACTTCTGAATCTAATTCCAAAGTAAACACTAAAGCAGTAAGCTCAGCATAGTGCAGTCTAATAAGATTTGAATTGCAAAGTGATACAACCCTTTCTAAGATGAGGGTGTACAGTAGGCAACGATTCAGGGGATCAACTACTCAAAGTCTGTTATTGCCGACCCAACACAAGGGTGAATGGCATTTATGTTATAAACAATTAGCGTGGAATGTAATAGGAGAGCAAAAGGGCACTGTTATATTGGAGTGGGGGCAGCCCCGCAGCATTTCTCGGATCATCTTTGGGCTTTGGAAACCTTTAACTTTTGGGAGAGATCAAAGGCTCTCTAAGTCTTCTGAAATTATCCTTTCCATTACTCGTTCCTCGTAATTTTGCTTCCAGTTTTTCTTTGTATTTTTTGTTCAGATGGTTGTCATATGTACTAGGTTATTTTCCAGTTTGAACATCAATACAATTTACAGATTCATTTCATAATTGGTGTATCGGTTGTTAATTTCCTTTCAATTTAGTATACTGTTAAGTTGTTCGTATCACAAAGCTTTTAGAAATTTATTTAAAAAAAAAAGAACAAATAAAGAATTTAATTAAAACAAACCTTGAAGACTGCAAAGTTCTCACCACAGCGTGAATCAATTACTGTGATCCCTCCTTCCGGTACAAGTTTGTGTTGAGTAAATGGCCACCAGATGATATCACTCGCCTTTCTTGGCATGTCATGCAACTTCTTGATTCTCTCAAAATAAGCAGATAGCAGTATTTCCTTTAGATTACTAAATAAATAATGAGAATCTTCAAACCATTCCAGTAGGTCATTTGATGGATCTTTTGGAACAGGTGGTAGCACTAGAACTGGAAACCTGCATGAAGAAGGCAACAAGAGTATATAAGCATCAGGTAAAAAATCAAAAAGATAGCTACTTAGCTGAGACGTAAATGCAGCTAGCTACAAAGGAACTTTGGGTATATTTACGCATTTGAGAGAGAGAGAGAGAGAGAGCCTGTTTGTAAAACTCAATTGAGTGCTGAAAATTAAAAGTTATCAAACGCACATTTGGCAAACTATTGGCAGAGAACTACTCTAATATCAAAAGCTTCAAACCCACGTTGAGGCAAGTGACATTTTGTTACTTTTGCCCAAATTTAATTCTGAAAAAAATGTATCCTCTCATGTGTTATTTTATGTGACCGTATCATGTGAGAAAATCCCAACTATTCATGGACAATCAAAGGTGATAATTTTGTCACTCCCTATCCCCTGTTTTTTCTCTCTCATCACCATTGATTTACCAATGAATAGTTAGAATCCTTCACACATTCATGTTTAATAATACATGAGAGAATCCACTCCGAAAGCATATTGTCCTTTAAGCATTGATTATACCAAATTATCCTCACCACCAATATTCGAGCAAATTTTTAAAATATGTTTGCATTCAAAGTTATTTGATCGCAATTCAAATAGTAAATGTTAGGCTGGTTTTTTAATCGTGAATCATGTCGTAAGATTCAAAAATATAACCAAAAATAGTTTTAAATATAACATAAATGATTTATTATTATATTTAAAACTTATTGTTTAAAATTATAACTATATTGAAATAAATGTTACCAGTTAATTCTCTAGAATATAAAAAAAAACAAGTGTTATCAAACACAATTTCTAACCATTTCTATTAGTCTGATTTAAAAAAAAACAAAAAAAACAAAAAAAAGGTTTTTAGGAACCTTGTCTTGCACACCCTAAGGGCTCGTTTGGTAGACAGGATAGGATAAGGGCAAGATATGATACGGGGCTAATAAAAGTAGGATATGATATGAGGCTGATAAACCTATATCATGTCCTGTGTTTGATAAGCACGTTTGACGAGGACCTGATTAACAATCTGATAAGATTATGTAGGAGGAGAAAGAAGAAAGAAAAAACAAAAATATAATGCAATAAATACAATATATTGGGTAACGTGGGAATATATTGAGTAGCGTGGAGATATATTGGGTATCCAATATTGGTATCCTATCCTGTTGAATCCTAACCCAACTCCTCTCATAGGATAAGAAATCATGTATTGGATAAAATAAAATGAGACAATAGGATAAGCTAATCATATCCTGTTACCCACCAAAGAAGAGATAAAAGTATGATATGATAAGTTATCCTATCCTATCTTCTTTACCAGGTGCTCCAAACAGGCCCTAAGATTCCCAAAACTTTTTTTTTCTCTATTTTTAATCTAGGGAACATACATGGTTAAAAATTGCATTTGATAGAATCAATTTATTTTCCTGTTCGAGAGAATAAACTAGTAGCACAGGAACAAAATTGAGGAGAAAAAAAAAATTAGCTTCTTAGTTCCCAGGCACATAAATACAAAAAAATTATTTCTCACCGAAAACAAGGTTAAATAACATAATGTTTGTCATAGACACCCTAAATACATTCAGTATAAACAATTAACCCATTTCTTATTTAAGTTGTTAAATTAAAATAATTTCCTTTAACGTAGATTAATTGAGTAATTAGATACCAATAACTTAAAATAAAATAAAAAATTATCAAACATTTAACATTTAGTGCTAAACTTTTCATTACAACAAACTTCAGTACAATTTTTTCAGTTCTACCCAAAACACCACCAGAAAAAGGAACACGAGTAAAACTCTAAGAGTAAGTAGACTTATCTGTGCTTCAAGTCACAAGCAAAAAGGGCACATAAGACATTAGTGTAATCAAGCTTACTTGTTTCGCATATAAGACATTAGTGGACCCTCATTTAGAAGGCCGTGATCTTCAAGAACAATAGCAACTACATCATAACCTCGAATCACCAAGCTCTCGTAAGCTGAAATTGTTCCAGAAACACCACCTAGCCGCCCATCTCCGACAAGAATTGCAGGAATACGGAATGGCCTTGCAGAAAACGGCAGAAGGAACGGATTTAGCAGCAAAATTCATAGATACAGTATATCTATGCTACACGCATTACTGTTTAATCATCGTTGCCTGATAATGCATACAATTTGTTTGCTTCCTTTGCCTAAATGGCTAAATATTAGCAGTTAATTGCAAAATTTCCGTGACTATGATCTGACAAAGAGTATCAAGAATCAACAGTGCATGAAATTGCAATTGCCAAACCGAAAAAAATTTGAGCCACCTAGATACACACACCAAAATTGAATACGCATATGATTTAACGAAAGGTGAGAGTAAAATACACACCTATACAAGTCACATTGAAGTGACCCAGAAGGACCTGGACTCGCAACTCCACCGGCAGTCTCAACGACACACAGAACTTCCGATCTCTCCTTATCCACACCACTTTCCATCACGTCTCTAAAACACTTCTGCAACATTTCCAGTAGCACCGAGTCCTTCACAACCAAACCTTCCCTCTCCGCGGCCAAATGCGGCGACACCGCCTCTTCCCAGGCAAACAAGGTCTTGCAAATCAACTCCGAGAAGGCAAGCCCTTCTTCACCGGCGAAATACGAAGACAGATCCATCTCGTTGTCGCGATTTCCGCTGTCCCTTGCGGCGGAAGAGGCATTGAGGATGCGGTGAGAGGCGGACAAAGGAAAGTGGAGTTTGCGGCGGAGAAAGAGCTGGCGGAGCTTGTTGAACACGAAGCGGGAGTCGGAGTCGGAAGGGAAGCCGGTTTGGACGGGCTTCAGGTAGTGAAATTTGGCAGGGGAAGATAGTAGGGAGGCGGCGGCGATGCCGGCGGAGACTAGGGTTTTGCCAACGCCGGTGTTGGAGCCCCAGATGATGTAGATGGGGTGAGAGAGCGGTAGCTCGAGCGGTTGCGAAGTGGTGGAAAATAGTTTGTTGCGGCGGTGGAGACGGCGTGAGAGAATGATGGAAGGGAAGCGGAACATGGCGAAGGAAAAGATGACGGCGTTAGAGATGACGGAGAGGAAATCAGGATAGTGTCACTGTCACTGTTTCACGGAGTCACCAATGGCAGGTAGTTAAGGAGGGAAAGCAAAAATGATATCCACTGTTTGAAGAACTTCAAACGTCATTCTTATAG
>JAVKPL010010104.1:0-42163 GCA_032173675.1 Gastrolobium villosum | reverse complement strand
ACACAACAACAACAATGGTTTAAAATGTTAATCAAAACACAACAGCAACCGTGATTTAAAATGTTATACTCAGATTTCTCAACCAACTCAGACAAATCCAACCACTGTTATGTCAGTCAGAGCTGTCAAAATGGGCCAGCCTGGCCCATTTAACCCTAGCCCATGTGGGATAGGGCCAAAAAACTCGCGGGGCCAAAATGCCCACAATGATATTGGGCCACATGGGCCTTAAAAAATTTAATGTGTATTTTTTTTTGTTAAACAAAAAAATCCATACTTGATTTTTATTAAACTGTTTGTAATTTTCCAATCTCAAGCAAAAAACTAAACCAAGGAAATGACTCTGTAATGAGACTAAATTACTAACCACTATGCCAAAAACCTGATTTAACTTGGTCCTCATTGTGACCCCACATCCCTCACCATTCTCCTACTGGTTTAAGCATGTTAACTGCACCTATTGGTCGACTTGCTAAATACAGTAGTTGGAAATCCAAAAGCACTACTTAGTGATAATCTGGACCAATGCAAGAGTTTTCTTTTCACATGGGTCTACCTTACTACAATTATGGCTTTTGTCCTTTAGAACAGAACTCCCAAGCAAATTTAGTTTGGTGATGAAAACATTCTGTACCTTGAATAGTACTCAATCAACTTCACCCAAATTAACCTTATGCCTGTTTTGAACCATAACATAACCATTGGAATTAAAAGTTTTACACCAACCAAGCGTAGCATGTGAAATAATAGCAGACTAGGTAATACTATATACTTTAATTGTTATTGTGATTAAATGCTTGTGGTTTTGTACTCATTGGAAGCATATAGCAGAGTTGACATCAGAAGAGAAATTGAATTTTGATTTTAAAGTAAAGAATATGGTTTGATAATATTAATTTAAAAATTGAACGCATCCCAGCAAAAGACAAGAGTATGAAGATATATATTATCTATTTGTGAGAGATCACAGACACCATAGCATATATATGAATATGATACAATCTTGTGAACTTATAAGGATAAATGCAGGGATAAGAAACAAACATTCCCAATATGATTAATCTCTCCCCTGCCTCATTTAATCGGCTAAGCAACATGTTCGATGAAACACCAGAGAGCAGTTCCACCAATTCATGTTACCAAGGAAAGGACCACTCTTCCTCTTCACTTATCCACCCAACTCCATGCCTCTCCAACCCCAAATAACTTCCTACCCTTTGATCCTTATAACCCTTTTCATCAATTGCCACTCCAACCCAATCTCTTGGGCCCATTGCAACCCCATTCTCCTACCGACAAACACAAAGAGAATGAACCAAACTGCACTGTCTCTTCAATCAACACGGAGATTGAAAGAGATCAAAGACAATTAATTACCAGAGTTAATATCATGGACTAACGATGAAGTGCTTGCACTGTTAAGGATCAGATCTAGCATGGAAAGTTGGTTCCCAAAAATAATATCAAACGAATTACTTGACAGTATCAACAAAGATAGAATTTGTTTATTCTACGAAATTCAGAGTATCACTCAATTTTCAGATACCAAGATAGTAAAAATTAAAAAAAAAAACAAAAATAACAACAACAATCTGATAATCCACAAGAATAATAAAAGGGCATATAACTTGAGTGGCGTGAGAACTGAACAATAATTGTTAAAGGCACCAAAAAACTTGATCGAAAATCGAAATCTAAAAGGAAGTAGCAATACCTAATCACAACACAACAGTGAGGAAGAAAGAATTTGTGAGCATAAGAACGAAAAATGAAGATTTTTTTTTCCAAAGAAAAGGAGTGAGAACATATGAAAATAAATTGGAGCCAACCTGAAGCGTTACGTTAAGGATTCGGTGATCGGATCGGTCTTCAACTTGCAAGTAAAGAACGAATGGCACAGCTACTAAGAATTCAAATAGCAATGTAGAATCGAATAATATGAGAGTTTACGAAGCTACTATATATAATGGGTGAGAGAGATTTTAAGGTACAAAATAGAGATATCAGAAAAATAAATCAGGTGAGTCATCTAATCAGCAATAAATCACGTTAATAGAGATTTGAAGGGTTTAATGCAATCAGCAATGAATGCCTTTCCGTTTTTTCTCTTTTGAAATTTTAATGATACGATTGTGTTTATGGAAGGTAATCTTATTACATTTAAACCATATATATATATATATATATATATATATATATATATATATATATATATATAAGTTAAAAAAGCTACCATTTAACCCCTGTGATCTTAGTCTATGATGCACGGACACGGACACGGGATACGGGACACGACACGACACGCCGACACGTTAATTTTAAAAAATATCATATTTGGACACGTTGGGACACGTTTTGATATTAAATAAAATTTTTAATATATATAACATAATTTATATTTAATACATATAAGAGTCCATGATAAGTAATATAACTAATCAAATATTTAAATTTCATAACATAAATAAAAATAAAAATAATTTTTTGTACTTTGTTAATTTTTCATATCATATTTCATAATAGAAAAAAATTAATTTATAAATTATTTTTTTATTTAGTTAATAAAATAAAATTAAGGTTTAAAAAAAAAACGTGTCCCAGCGTGTCCGAAACGTGTCCCAGCGTGTCCGAACGTTGACTGCGTGTCAGAAAAGGTTGACTGCGTGTCCGAAAAACGTGTCGGAACGTGTCGGAGAGTTGACCGCGTGTCCCCAAATGTTGACCACGTGTCGGACGCGTGTCCGAGCGTGTCCGTGTCAGACACGTGTCCGACACGTAAATTTTGAAAAAAAAAAAAGCCGTGTCCGTGCTAGGTAGGTCTTAGTCACCTTGTGGTTATAAAATATATCAGTTACCAATTTGTCTTCTTAAGTAACAATAGAAAAATATTTACTTTTTCTATGATATCACCGACTGAAATTAATTAAATAAATTAAAATATATTTAATGTACATTAAATATGTATCATCATAATAAGATATTCCAATTTTTTAATAATTTTGAAATGGTATCTCGAGTAAAAAAACATATAAGATAAAATAATATTTCATTTGAATTTTTTACAAAGTGTCTAAGTGATAAATCATATAAACCACAGTGAGGTGAAAGTAAGGTTTTCCCTAAAATAATATGAATGTGTACCATGTTATTATTTTTCCAAGTAATCTTAAAATGTAATTAGTTTTTAGAACAAACTACTTTAATATAAACATCCTCGAGGGGCAATGAGGTCACTTTCCTCTTACATATTTTCTAACATACTTTCTCTAATACCTCCATCATTCTCATCCCTATTCACCCTCAATTCGGTCACCCTCAATCTAATATAAATTGATATACACTGTGTGTTAATGCATAATATAATGATTTATATAAATATAAATTATTATTATTATTATTATATATATATATATATATATATATATCAGCGATTATAGTTTAGGAAATTATATTAATTAATTAATTATTAATTACACTATAAATGACAATCGTTGATTTCCGTCCATCAACGACTAAGATGAGGAGTAAGACTTAAAAGTAATCTTATTAAATTAAATCAAAAAAATAAATCAGGTGAGTCATCTAATCAGCAATAAACACAGCGTTACATTAATAGAGATTTGAAGGGTTTAGTGCAATGAGCAATGAATGCCTTTCCGTTTTTTCTCTTTTGAAATTTTAATGATACGATTATGTTTATGGAAGGTAATCGGTATTGATTGTGTTTTACAAATTAACATTGATTATGATATTAAGGCAGTTACAATCACAGTGATTAGGTTAATTAAATTACGGGCAAATTTTTCTTTTAACATATTCCTTTTCTTTTTCATAAATACATTTTCCGTAATCAATTAAAACCACACTATAATTGTAAATGCCATTTGCGGAATCATACACTTTCTAACATCATAAATCATTCTTTTTATTCATTTCATTTAAACTCACCATCTTACTCTCATCTTTTACCAAGTTGTAGTCCTTTACGTTGTCTACGCGTGGTTTCAAACCACGTATCATTTGGAGTTCTACCCATCAAGTTATACCCCTTTCTTTTAGTCTAGAAAAAACTGAATTTTCAAAAATTACACTGTGGTAATCGATTACCAGTGGGTGGTAATCGATTACCACCTGTCAAAAATGAGGCAGTAGCCAATTTTTCAATTCCTCTGTTCTGGTAATCGATTACCAACTCTTGGGTAATCGATTACCTCACATGGTAATCGATTACCAAAGGCCAGTAATCGATTACCAGTGCAGACAGTAGCTAATTTTTCGTCCCCTGTTGCATGGTAATCGATTACCATGCTTGGGTAATCGATTACTATGCAGCAAAATGACAGATTACAGCTGTTTTGAGCCCCAAAAAGGGTGTGTAATCCATCCCTAACCCCTTGGTACTCCACATAACACATAATCATGTCCTAATGTTGGCTCTAGGCCCTTCCATCATGCATTTTCCTTAAGTTTAACATCAATTACATCATTCTCAAATAATGGCCATTTACATGTACATATGGACCATTTTTACAACATTACTCATCAAGACTTCAAGGCTATGAATGTGGCAATGGACAAGTCCCATGCTCACTCAAAATATACAGTTATCCAAGCCATGAATAATAAAACATAACAAGACTTAGCATATGACCATGAACACTAACAAAAGCATGGAAAATGACATCATGCAATATGTTCATGACCTAAGTCTCAAAATACTAATGGTATGCTATGTGCACTCCATAAACTCCTCCAAAAAGCCATGCAATCCAATGCACCGCATGCCCATCCAACGTCCACTATACGGGCTTCTTGCCCGAAGCTCCTCCCGGCTCATAGTGACCTGAAATGTGGTCCCCCAAACACGGGGTGAGATATACGGATATATCTCAGTAAACCAATGGAGCTAGAGGCTCTCTCCACTCCATGGCTCACTAAAATGTATCAAAATGACATAATATGGCATGCAAGTAAAACAATATCACCATCCTCCTGGAGACACCCAAGAACATCCACTCATGGATTCATGTTCAAGGACTCCATCATATAACTCCCTGGACAGTCCTGGCGCCTCTCCCATGGTTGAGAAGACTCCATGGCAATACCCAACCGGAACTCCTCATGAGCCCTATCCGGCGGACGTCCCACGTTTGGATCATCCTGGCGCCGCTCCCAGAGTCGACTCCACGGCAATACCCGACTGGCATTCTCACAAGGATGAATCCAGCGGATGACCAAACTCCACTTGTCAACTGATCAGTGACCACACAATTTTCACACAATACAAGCAATATGCATACAAGCACACAAACACATCATGTCATCACTACATCATCCAACCACAACCTTCCTCTAGGTGTGGTGGAGCTCACTAGGGATTAAACCCAAGTTCCAAGAGTTTACCTTAACACGAGCAACACCGTTCCAAACGTATGCTCCAAATCAACTTTTCTCAAATCCAACCGTGTGAGGCACCCTACAACAATCATTAAATCCAATTTACTCAAAAACTCATTTTTCATCAAAATTCCTCAAATTTTGCCTAAGTTACAAATCCATATTTTTCACCAAAAATTAACATAGCATTTCTAGCTTACAAACATGATTCTAAGGCCTTTTCATCTAATAGCATTTTTGCATTTGGGCTCTCTATCATCACACATCTAAAATCAAAGCTTTGAACACATATTCATAGATCTATGGAATCAACTATAAAGAGACCACAAATATACTTACAATGAGTAGTATGATCACCACCAAGGCTTCACTAAACCATTTGAAGCTCAAAACTCCAAGAAATCTCCAAGAACACTAATGGGTCGAATCTGAGTTTGCCAAAAACGTGGCCAAAGAGGTGGATTCAAGGCTTCTAGATGCTACCAATGGCTTTGGAAGGTTGTTTACGATAGATTTCAGCAACACCAAAACCAAGCGATTCGGTGGAGAAACGAAGAAATGGGAAGAAAATGGAGAAATGGAGAAAATGGCTCTCTTTGCTCACTGTTGGTGCGCACGGGAAATGAGGAAGAAAGAAGGAAAAGAAGAAGAAAAAAAGGAGGTGGGGCCAAGTGACTTCGGTCACACGGGTCCCACACGCGATCTAACTTTTACTCCGATAAAATTTCTGATCATCAATCCTTAATCTAAATATTTTTCCAGTCCATGACATATTTTTCTTTCTCCAAAATAATGATAAAAATTTCACACCTATCGGTACACTCACAACTCAGTATTTTAACACTTAAAAATCACTATTCATCGATTTTTCCCAAATTTGCCTATTTACTCAATTTTTCGCCCTGATTCCATTTCCAACCTTACTTTTGTCATTTGAAATCTCTAACTCAATATTTAAGCCTCTTAACACACGGTTGGCAAATTACAATTTTGCCCTTTTTGCCCCTTTTGGCCATAATACTTGGATTTTCACTAATCCATCAACTTTCATTTCTCAATGTATCATTAAAATAAACATTTAAATACTTGAGGTGTTATATTCACCCCACCTTTTTGAAATTTTGTCCGCAAAATTAAATCATACCTGCTCACTAACTCAGGATACAGCCGGAGAATCTCGTCCTCCCGCTCCCAAGTAGCCTCCTCAGGTGTGCGGCCTTCCCACTGAATCTTCAGCATGGGAATCACTTTACTTCTTAGTCTCTTTTCACTGCGGTCCAATACTGCAATAGGACCGATGGGAGTCTTCAAGTTCTCCCTGATTTCAATATTATCCGGCATCACCACATGTGATTCATCCGGAACATAACGTCGCAACTGCGACACATGAAAAACATCATGTAAATTAGATAACTGCGGGGGTAAGGCAAGCTGATAGGCCACCAATCCTACTCTTTTCATAATCTGATATGGCCCAATGAATCGTGGACTCAGCTTCCTCACACCCAACGCACGGCCAACACCTGTGACCGGCGACAAACGTACAAATACATGGTCACCTTCCTCAAATTCCAGCGGTCTATGCTTATTGTCATAGTAACTTTTCTGCCGATTCTGTGCCTGTTTCAATTTTTCTCTGATCATTTCAATTTGCACTGTCGTTTCCTGCACAAAATCCGGACCAAATCTTTCTTTATCGCCTACCTCAGTCCAACAAGTGGGCGTACGACACCTCCTGCCATATAAAACCTCGTATGGTGCCATACCCAGACTGGAATGAAAACTGTTATTATAAGAAAATTCCACCAGTGGTAAGTACTTATCCCAAGCATTACCCTGTTCCAGTGTGCATGCTCTCAGCATATCCTCAAGTGTCTGTATGGTCCTCTCAGTCTGACCATCAGTCTGCGGGTGATAAGCAGTGCTCAGCCGGAGCTGAGTGCCAAAAGCCTGCTGCAAAGCTCCCCAAAATCGTGAAGTAAACTTCGGGTCCCGATCACTCACAATGCTAATCGGTATCCCATGGAGTCTAACAATCTCCTTTACATACAGTGTAGCCAACTTCTCTGTGGTGTAGTCCACTCGTACTGGTAGAAAATGTGCAGACTTCGTAAGTCGGTCCACAATAACCCAAATCGAATCATAACCAGCTTGAGTTCTCGGCAATCCAACAACAAAATCCATTGAAATACTTTCCCATTTCCATTCAGGTATATCCAGCGGCTGAAGTAATCCAGCAGGTTTCTGATGCTCTATTTTCACTTTCTGACAAACCAAGCACTTAGACACGTACTCGGCAACATCCCTTTTCATACCAGGCCACCAGAACTTAACTTTCAAATCTTGGTACATCTTTGTGGCACCTGGGTGGATAGAATATTGACCCTTATGGGCCTCAGTCATAACTTCCTCTGCAAGTTCCTTGGGCACAACAATCCTGCCCTGATATAACAATAGTCCCTGTTCATTAACAGATATGCCACTCTGGCCTTTCAAATACTTTATACTTTCATTGCGAATCTGAGTCTCTTTAATCTTCTCGTGCAGCTCGTTCTCAATCCGAGTCAACTCCATATCACACATTCTTCCTGCAAAGAAATCCGTTATTTTCATATCACGGAATTGCTCAATCACTTCATTGTCCCACATCATCATATGAGATAAGTTAACAGACTTCCTACTCAATGCATCTGCCACAACATTGGCCTTTCCCGGGTGGTATTTCAGCTCAAAATCATAATCTTTCAAAAATTCAACCCATCTACGCTGCCTCATATTCAGCTCCTTCTGATCAAATAAATATTTCAAGCTTTTATGGTCGCTGAACACAGCAAATTTCATCCCATACAGAAAATGCCTCCAAATTTTCAAGGCAAACACAATAGCAGCCAATTCTAAGTCGTGCGTCGGATAATTTTCTTCATGCGGCCTTAACTGCCTAGACGCATATGCAATCACTTTTCCTTCCTGCATCAGCACGCTCCCTAAACCTTTCTTAGAAGCGTCACAATATAATACAAACTCACCCTCCGGATCAGGTAGAGTCAACACCGGAGCAGTAGTCAATTTCTCTTTTAGTAGCAGAAAACAGTCCTCACATTCCTGGGTCCACACAAAAGGAGTATCCTTTCGTGTCAATCGGGTCAACGGTAGAACCATTGCAGAAAATCCCTGTATAAATCGGCGATAATAGCCAGCAAGCCCCAGAAAACTTCTAATTTCAGTCACAGTCTTAGGTCTTTCCCAGTCACTCACCGCTTCAATCTTGCTTGGATCCACTGCAACACCACTTGCAGAAATAACATGACCCAAAAATTGCACCTCAGACAACCAGAATTCACTCTTAGACGGTTTAGCATACAGTTTCTTGTCTTTCAACACCTGCAACACAGTCCTCAAATGGTCCATGTGCTCCTCTTTACTCTTAGAATAGATCAAAATGTCATCAATGAACACAATTACAAACTGGTCCAAATACGGTTTAAAAATGCGGTTCATATAGTCCATGAACACCGCCGGGGCATTAGTAAGCCCGAAAGGAATCACTTGATACTCAAAATGTCCATATCTGGATCGGAAAGCTGTTTTAGGTACATCCTCCGGTTTAATCCGAATCTGGTGATATCCGGACCGGAGATCAATCTTTGAAAATACACAGGCACCCCTCAACTGATCTAATAAATCATCAATACGCGGTAATGGGTACCGGTTCTTAATAGTCACTTTATTCAGCTGTCGGTAGTCAGTGCACAATCTCATGCTACCATCCTTTTTCTTTACAAATATCACCGGTGCTCCCCACGGAGACACACTCGGCCTAATAAAATTCTTCGCAGACAGTTCTTCAATATGTTTCTTCAATTCAGCCAACTCAAGTGGCGACATCCGATATGGAGCCAAGGAGATCGGCCCCACACCAGGCAATAAATCAATCGAGAATTCAATCTCTCTCTCAGGTGGGAATTCCGGTATCTCATCCGGAAATACATCCTCAAACTCATTAACAACTGGAATAGCAGAAATCTTCCTTTTTATCACCCACCAATCCGCCCAACAAAACATAACCCAGATCTCCAGCCTTCAAGGCTTTCACAGTCTGACTGACAGACAAATACAAAGACGGACAAACAGACGGCCTCTCGTGAGATAGCAACAACCTCTTCCCGCAGCAATCAATCATTGCGCAGTTCCGAGACAACCAATCCATCCCCAAAATTAAATTGACAGAGGCCAGGGGTAAGATAATTAAATCAATGGTGTAACCCCTGCCTAAATAAGTGAACTTCACATCTTCACAAATCCAAGACGATTCACTAACCTCTCCTGTAGCAGTAGTAATACGCATCGGAGGAACCATCCGTGTTACCTTTAAGTCCAACGCCTTAGCCACATAGTCCGCCACAAATGAATGTGTTGCTCCCGAATCAAACAACACAGATAAATCAACATTAGATAGAAAAATTATACCTTTAACCAAATTCGGAGCCTTTTCAGTACGTTGCGCATTAGTAGTATAAACTCGTCCCACAGTAGGAACAACAGCAATAGGAGCAGCAGTAGTAGTAGTAGCTGGCGGCAAGGCCTGCAGATTCGCAGCCTGCCCCGAAGAAGATGTACAATTTCTAGCAAAGTGGCCACTCTGACCACATCTAAAACAATTCGACGTACCAGCACCACATACACCTCTGTGGTATTTCCCACACTTCCCACATTGTGGGGTAAAATATCTGTTCGAAGCACCACCACCACCATTATTTCCACCCCTCTTTAACTGACCAGGAGGCTGCCTCACATGCAACCCCCTACCTCTATTATTATTATTGAAACCTCCTCTGTTGGTATTACCAGAAGGACCAGGTGTCCTCTTAACATCTTGCTCTTTTGTAGAATCAGATTTCGGATACCTCCCATAAACAGTCTCGACCCTTTTGCACTGGGTCACCAAATCAGCAAAGTTTCTCACTGCGGTATTTGACATCCTCTTAGCAATCTTCTCACTCAGCCCTCTTTGAAATTTAGCTGACAGGAATTCCGGAGTAGGTAGAGTACCTCCATAATTAGCAAACTTCACAAGCTCATTAAATTTTGCCACATAGGCATCCACAGTCATCACTCCCTGTACCAGATTATCAAATTCACCTTGCTTTGCCTCCCGAACATCGCGGGGAAAATATTCTTCATGAAATAATCCTTCAAACATAGTCCAAGTAAGGACCTCACCCTGAATAACAAATGGGCGAGACACATTGTCCCACCACTCCTGGGCATCACCCTCCAGCATATACACAGAATACAATAACTTCTGCGGATCTTGGCATCTCATAACCTGAAAAATCTTGTCCATGCCCCTCAACCAAGCAGTGACCTCCTTTGGGTCCCTTGACCCCAGAAATGCGGGTGGCTTATGTTTCCTAAAAGATATGAGCCTACGCTCATCATCAGCATTATCAAGCACCTGCCCAGCAGCCCCAGTAGATTGGGCAACAGATGACGGATCAGGAACATAACTAGGATCCGTAGTAGTATGATGACTAGCCTCACCAGTGTGGTGACTAGCCCCACTCTCCCCCTGTTGAGGAGTAACAGATGGCGTCGGTGTAGGAGTCACCGTAGCCGTATGTGGAGGTGTATTATCCCTCCTAGGACGACCTCTATCCGCCCTCAACTCAGCCATAAAGGCCTGCATCATATCCTGATTTGCTTTCATCAGGTTCTCAGTCATATTTCTATTTGCAGCCGTTTCCGCCTGCAGAGCATTCAGTGCTGCAGTGACCGGATCCGGTGGCAAAGGACCTGCACCACGTGCCCCACGGCGACCTCGTGCCCTACTCATGATATCTGTACATGTAACACAAAGGAATGAGTTGATCAGACCCACACTGAGGAATCACATATACATTAATCATAAATAGTTCACAGATAGCTATGACACACAAGATACAAACACACAACAATCAGAGTTCCCTAAACAAAACTGCTCTGATACCATAAAATGTAACAGCCCGTTGTACACCGGTATTGTTAACATTGGATATGATATTAAGCGCAGTTACAATCACAGTGATTAGGTTAATTAAATTACGGGCAAATTTTTCTTTTAACATATTCCTTTTCTTTTTCATAAATACATTTTCCGTAATCAATTAAAACCACACTATAATTGTAAATGCCATTTGCGGAATCATACACTTTCTAACATCATAGATCATTCTTTTTATTCATTTCATTTAAACTCACCATCTTACTCTCATCTTTTACCAAGTTGTAGTCCTTTACGTTGTCTACGCGTGGTTTCAAACCACGTATCATTTGGAGTTCTACCCATCAAGTTATACCCCTTTCTTTTAGTCTAGAAAAACCTGAATTTTCAAAAATTACACTGTGGTAATCGATTACCAGTGGGTGGTAATCGATTACCACCTGTCAAAAATGAGGCAGTAGCCAATTTTTCAATTCCTCTGTTCTGGTAATCGATTACCAGCTTTGGGTAATCGATTACCTCACATGGTAATCGATTACCAAAGGCCAGTAATCGATTACCAGTGCAGACAGTAGCTAATTTTTCGTCCCCTGTTGCATGGTAATCGATTACCATGCTTGGGTAATCGATTACTATGCAGCAAAATGACAGATTACAGCTGTTTTGAGCCCCAAAAAGGGTGTGTAATCCATCCCTAACCCCTTGGTACTCCACATAACACATAATCATGTCCTAATGTTGGCTCTAGGCCCTTCCATCATGCATTTTCCTTAAGTTTAACATCAATTACATCATTCTCAAAATAATGGCCATTTACATGTACTTATGGACCATTTTTACATCATTACACATCAAGACTTCAAGGCTATGAATGTGGCAATGGACAAGTCCCATGCTCACTCAAAATATACAGTTATCCAAGCCATGAATAATAAAACATAACAAGACTTAGCATATGACCATGAACACTAACAAAAGCATGGAAAATGACATCATGCAATATGTTCATGACCTAAGTCTCAAAATACTAATGGTATGCTATGTGCACTCCATAAACTCCTCCAAAAAGCCATGCAATCCAATGCACCGCATGCCCATCCAACGTCCACTATACGGGCTTCTTGCCCGAAGCTCCTCCCGGCTCATAGTGACCTGAAATGTGGTCCCCCAAACACGGGGTGAGATATACGGATATATCTCAGTAAACCAATGGAGCTAGAGGCTCTCTCCACTCCATGGCTCACTAAAATGTATCAAAATGACATAATATGGCATGCAAGTAAAACAATATCACCATCCTCCTGGAGACACCCAAGAACATCCACTCATGGATTCGTGTTCAAGGACTCCATCATATAACTCCCGAGACAGTCCTGGCGCCTCTCCCATGGTTGAGAAGACTCCATGGCAATACCCAACCGGAACTCCTCATGAGCCCTATCCGGCGGACGTCCCACGTTTGGATCATCCTGGCGCCGCTCCCAGAGTCGACTCCACGGCAATACCCGACTGGCATTCTCACAAGGATGAATCCAGCGGATGACCAAACTCCACTTGTCAACTGATCAGTGACCACACAATTTCACACAATACAAGCAATATGCATACAAGCACACAAACACATCATGTCATCACTACATAATCCAACCACAACCTTCCTCTAGGTGTGGTGGAGCTCACTAGGGATTAAACCCAAGTTCCAAGAGTTTACCTTAACACGAGCAACACCGTTCCAAACGTATGCTCCAATTCAACTTTTCTCAAATCCAACCGTGTGAGGCACCCTACAACAATCATCAAATCCCAATTTACTCAAAACTCATTTTTCATCAAAATTCCTCAAATTTTGCCTAAGTTAAAAACCATATTTTTCACCAAAAATTAACATAGCATTTCTAGCTTACAAACATGATTCTAAGGCCTTTTCATCTAATAGCATTTTTGCATTTGGGCTCTCTATCATCACACATCTAAAATCAAAGCTTTGAACACATATTCATAGATCTATGGAATCAACTATCAAAAGACCACAAATATACTTACAATCATGACATAGGAAACTGAGCATCAAAGTAATCTAGCCATACATAAAGCAAATAACCCAAATTCTGAAAAACAATATATAATTCAGTGTTGATATAATGTATTACTAAATGAATAAGATTATGTTGATATATATATATATATATATATATATATATATAATTTATTCATTGGTTATCTCAAGTTTTTTTCATCCTTTCAAATCAAGCCAGAATAGAAGAACCAGGTGAGTTGACTCGAGTCAACTCAAAAAACATGAAAAAGGTTTTTTTTTTCATAAAGAAAAAAAAGAAAAAGGGAAATTTCAATTGTTGTATTCATGTGTAGGCATGAAAATTTTTCTAGTAATTGAAACTTTTTAATATTTCTTCATTCTTGAATGGTAGAGAACAAAACATAATATAATAACCAAAATGAGGATTTTAGAACATTGTATACAAAAATAAAATAAAAGGAGTGCGAACAGATGAAAACAAATTGGAGCCAACCTGATTATTAAACAGTGTTACGTTAAGGATTCGGTGATCAATTTCAACTTTCAAGAAAAGAATGAATGGCACAAGGACTGAGATTGCAAATAGCAATGTGGAATCTAATGATATGAGTTTCTGAAGCTACTATATAATGGATGAGAGAGAGATTTTAAGGTACAAAATAGAGATATAAAAAAAAAAAAAAAACAGGTGAGTCATCTAAATTTACCTCGGAAGGGGTTCAGTCGAATCAGCAATAAATGCCTTTCTGTTTTGCCTCTTTTGAAAATTTAATGATACAGTGTGTCTTTTTTTAGATTTTTTTTATGATAACAAACAAAAAAGTCATAATTCAAACGTCAAACAGCATGTATGAATGCAATAAATTGAAAACATTATTAACTTTTAAAAAATTGTTATAATATAATATTAATATTAAGGAGTTAATATTAATTTTTTTGACAAACAACATACTTATAAAAAAATCATCGTACTAAACGAGAGAAGTAAAGAAACTATTGAAACACAACAACAACAATGGTTTAAAATGTTAATCAAAACACAACAGCAACCGTGATTTAAAATGTTATACTCAGATTTCTCAACCAACTCAGACAAATCCAACCACTGTTATGTCAGTCAGAGCTGTCAAAATGGGCCAACCTGGCCCATTTAACCCTAGCCCATGTGGGATAGGGCCAAAAAACTCGCGGGGCCAAAATGCCCACAATGATATTGGGCCACATGGGCCTTAAAAAATTTAATGTGTATTTTTTTTTGTTAAACAAAAAAATCCATACTTGATTTTTATTAAACTGTTTGTAATTTTCCAATCTCAAGCAAAAAACTAAACCAAGGAAATGACTCCGTAATGAGACTAAATTACTAACCACTATGCCAAAAACCTGATTTAACTTGGTCCTCATTGTGACCCCACATCCCTCACCATTCTCCTACTGGTTTAAGCATGTTAACTGCACCTATTGGTCGACTTGCTAAATACAGTAGTTGGAAATCCAAAAGCACTACTTAGTGATAATATCATGGACTAACGATGAAGTGCTTGCACTGTTAAGGATCAGATCTAGCATGGAAAGTTGGTTCCCAAAAATAATATCAAACGAATTACTTGACAGTATCAACAAAGATAGAATTTGTTTATTCTACGAAATTCAGAATTTCACTCAATTTTCAGATACCAAGATAGTAAAAATTAAAAAAAAAAACAAAAATAACAACAACAATCTGATAATCCACAAGAATAATAAAAGGGCATATAACTTGAGTGGCGTGAGAACTGAACAATAATTGTTAAAGGCACCAAAAAACTTGATCGAAAATCGAAATCTAAAAGGAAGTAGCAATACCTAATCACAACACAACAGTGAGGAAGAAAGAATTTGTGAGCGTAAGAACGAAAAATGAAGAACGAATGGCACAACTACTAAGAATTCAAATTGGAGCCAACCTGAAGCGTTACGTTAAGGATTCGGTGATCGGATCGGTCTTCAACTTGCAAGTAAAGAACGAATGGCACAGCTACTAAGAATTCAAATAGCAATGTAGAATCGAATGATATGAGAGTTTACGAAGCTACTATATATAATGGGTGAGAGAGAGATTTTAAGGTACACAATAGAGATATCAGAAAAATAAATCAGGTGAGTCATCTAATCAGCAATAAATCACGTTAATAGAGATTTGAAGGGTTTAATGCAATCAGCAATGAATGCCTTTCCGTTTTTTCTCTTTCGAAATTTTAATGATACGATTGTGTTTATGGAAGGTAATCTTATTACATTTAAACCATATATATATATATATATATATATATATATATATATATATATATATATCAGTTAAAAAAGCTACCATTTAACCCCTGTGATCTTAGTCTATGATGCACGGACACGGACACGGGATACGGGACACGACACGACACGCCGACACGTTAATTTTAAAAAATATCATATTTGGACACGTTGGGACACGTTTTGATATTAAATAAAATTTTTAATATATATAACATAATTTATATTTTTACATATAAGAGTCCATGATAAGTAATATAACTAATCAAATATTTAAATTTCATAACATAAATAAAAATAAAAATAATTTTTTGTACTTTGTTAATTTTTCATATCATATTTCATAATAGAAAAAAATTAATTTATAAATTATTTTTTTATTTAGTTAATAGAATAAAATTGGTTTAAAAAAAAAAACGTGTCCCAGCGTGTCCGAAACGTGTCCCAGCGTGTCTGAACGTTGACTGCGTGTCAGAAAAGGTTGACTGCGTGTCCGAAAAACGTGTCGGAACGTGTCGGAGAGTTGACCGCGTGTCCCCAAATGTTGACCACGTGTCGGACGCGTGTCCGAGCGTGTCCGTGTCGGACACGTGTCCGAAACGTAAATTTTGAAAAACAAAAAAAAAGCCGTGTCCGTGCTAGGTAGGTCTTAGTCACCTTGTGGTTATAAAATATATCAGTTACCAATTTGTCTTCTTAAGTAACAATAGAAAAATATTTACTTTTTCTATGATATCACCGACTGAAATTAATTAAATAAATTAAAATATATTTAATGTACATTAAATATGTATCATCATAATAAGATATTCCAATTTTTTAATAATTTTGAAATGGTATCTCGAGTAAAAAAACAGATAAGATAAAATAATATTTCATTTCTCAACCAACTCAGACAAATCCAACCACTGCTATCTCAGTCAGAGCTGTCAAAGTGGGCCAGCCCGGCCCATTTAACCCTAGCCCATGTGGGATAGGGCCAAAAAGCTCGCGGGGCCAAAATGCCCACAATGATATTGGGCCACATGGGCCTTAAAAAAATTAATGTGTCTTTTTTTTTTGTTAAACAAAAAAATCCATACTTGATTTTTATTAAACTGTTTTGTAATTTTCCAATCTCAAGCAACAAACTATACCAAGGAAATGACTCTGTAATGAGACTAAATTACTACCCACTATGCCAAAAACCTGATTTAACTTGGTCCTCATTGTGACCCCACATCCTTCACCATTCTCCTATTGGTCCACTTGCTAAATACAATAGTTGGAAATCCAAAAGCACTACTTAGTGATAATCTGGACCAATGCAAGAGTTTTCTTTTCACATGGGTCTCCCTTACTACAATTATGGCTTTTGTCCTTTAGAACGGAACTCCCAAGCAAATTTAGTTTGGTGAAGAAAACATTTTGTAACTTGAATAGTACTCAATCAACTTCACCCAAATTAACCTTATACTTGTCTTTGAACCATAACATAACCATTGGAATTAAAAGTTTTACACCAACCAAGCGTAGCATGTGAAATAATTAATAGCAGACTAGGTAATACTATATACTTTAATTGTTATTGTGATTAAATGCTTGTGGTTTTGTACTTCATTGGAAGCATATAGCAGAGTTGACATCAGAAGAGAAATTAATTTTTGATTTTAAAGTAAAGAATATGGTTTGGTGAATATTAATTTAAAAATTGAACGCATCCCAGCAAAAGACAAGAGTATGAAGATATATAATATCTATTTGTGAGAGATCACAGACACCATAGCATATATATGAATATGATACAATCTTGTGAACTTATAAGGATAAATGCAGGAACAAGAAACAACCATTCCCAATATGCGCCCAACATTTTTTCCATTGGTGTAATGTAATGAACACTGGTTGGCTAAGCAACCTTTTAGCTCATAGAGATTGTCCCATTTAATCTCTCCCCTGCCTCATTTAATCGGCTAAGCAACATGTTCGATGAAACACCAGAGAGCAGTTCCACCAATTCACATCACCAAGGAAAGGACCACTCTTCCTCTTCACTTATCCACCCAACTCCATGCCTCTCCAACCCCAAATAACTTCCTACCCTTTGATCCTTATAACCCTTTTCATCAATTGCCACTCCAACCCAATCTCTTGCACCCATTGCAACCCCATTCTCCTACCGACAAACACAAAGAGAATGAACCAAACTGCACTGTCTCTTCAATCAACTCGGAGATTGAAAGAGATCTAAGACAATTAATTACCAGAGTTAATAGATTCATGGACTAACGATGAAGTGCTTGCACTGTTAAGGATCAGATCTAGCATGGAAAGTTGGTTCCCACAGCTCACATGAGAACATGTCTCACAGATAAATATACACAAGAAAAATAATATCAAACGAATTACTTGACAGTATCAACAAAGATAGAATTTGTTTACCCTACGAAATTCAGAGCTTCACTCAATTTTCAGATACCAAGATAGTAAAAATTAAAAAAAAAAACAACAATAACTTGATAATCCACAAGAATAATAAAGGGCATATAGCTTGAGTGGCGTGAGAACTGAACAATAATTGTTAAGTTATAAAAGGGCATATAACAACAACAAATTGATAATCCACAAGAATAATAAAAGGGCACAGCTACTGGGATTTGTTATTATTAGTTCGAAATTTTAAGTCGATGTTTTACCATCTTTTATAAAAAAAAAAGAGAAGAGAAGAGAAGAGAAGAGTGACACCATGCTAGACAAGCTCAAACGCTGTTTGAGGATCCATATATTGAAAAAGAAAAAGATACAGTAAAAATAGCCATGTTTGAGTGGCGTGAGAACTGAACAATAATTGTTAAAGGTACCAAAAGACTTGATCGAAAATCGAAATCTAAAAGGAAGTAGCAATACCTAATCACAACACAATAATGAGGCAGAAAGAATTTGTGAGCGTAAGAACGAAAAATGAAGATTTTTTTTTTCAAAGAAAAGGAGTGAGAACATATGAAAATAAATTGGAGCCAACCTGAAGCGTTACGTTAAGGATTCGGTGATCGGATCGGTCTTCAACTTGCAAGTAAAGAATGAATGGCACAGCTACTAAGATTTCAAATAGCAATGTAGAATCGGAATGATATGAGAGTTTACGAAGCTACTATATATAATGGGTGAGAGAGAGATTTTAAGGTACAAAATACAGAAAAATAAATCAGGTGAGTCATCTAATCAACAATAAACACAACATTACGTTAATAGAGATTTGAAGGGTTTAATGCAATCAGCAATGAATGCCTTTCCGTTTTTTCTCTTTTGAAATTTTAATGATACGATTGTGTTTATGGAAGGTAATCTTATTAAATTAAAACCATATATATATATATATATATATATATATATATATATATATATATATATATATATATATCTTATATATAATTATAGGTGAATTAATCAACGGTTGTCATTTATTGTGAATTAATATTTACATTAATAAATAGTTTACAAACTCTTACAACCGTATCTTAACCGTTGATTTCCGCCAATCAACGGTTGTCATAACATTATATATATATATATATATATATATATATATATATATATATATATATAATAAATTTAATTTGCATAAATCTTAACCGTTGATTGACGGAAATCAACGGTTAAGATATGGTTATAAGAAGTTGTAAACAACCCTATATATATATATATATATATATATATATATATATATATATATATATCAGTTAAAAAAACTACCATTTAACCCTTGTGGTCTTAACCGTTGATTGACGGAAATCAACGATTAAGATATGGGTCATAAGAAGTTGTAAACAAAAATAGGTTGTAAATAAAAAAATTGGATATCACAAATATATATATATATATATATATATATATATATATATATATATATATATATATATATATATAAAAAAACTACCATTTAACCCTTGTGGTCTTAGTCTATGATGCCCGGACACGGACACGGGATACGGGACAGTGGACACGACACGCCGACACGTTAATTTTAAAAAATATCATATTTGAACACGTTGGGACACGTTTTGATATTAAATAAAATTTTTAATATATATAACATAATTTATATTTAATACATATAAGAGTCCATGATAAGTAATATAACTAATTAAATATTTAAATTTCATAACATAAATAAAAATAAAAATAATTTTTTGTACTTTGTTAATTTTTCATATTATATTTCATAATAGAAAAAAATTAATTTATAAATTATTTTTTATTTAGTTAATAAAATAAAATTAAGGTTTAAAAAAAAACGTGTCCCAGCGTGTCCGAAACGTGTCCCAGCGTGTCCGAACGTTGACTGCGTGTCAGAAAAGGTTGACTGTGTGTCCGAAAAACGTGTCGGAACGTATCGGAGAGTTGACTGCGTGTCCCCAAATGTTGACCACGTGTCGGACACGTGTCCGAGCGTGTCGGACACGTATCCGACACGTAAATTTTGAAGAAAAAAAAGCCGTGTCCGCTAGGTAGGTCTTAGTCACCTTGTGGTTATAAAATATATCAGTTAAGTAACAATAGAAAAATAATTACTTTTTCTATGATATCACCGACTGAAATTAATTAAATAAATTAAAATCTATTTAATGTACATTAAATATGTATCATCATAATAAGATATTCCAAATTTTTAATAATTTTGAAATGGTATCTCGAGTAAAAAAATAGATAAAATAAAATAATATTTCATTTGAATTTTTGACAAAGTGTCTAAGTGATAAATCATATAAACCACAGTGAGGTGAAAGTGAAGTTTTCCCTAAAATAATATGAATGTGTACCATGTTATTATTTTTCCAAATAATCTTAAAATGTAATTAGTTTTTAGAACAAACTACTTTAATATAAACATCCTCTAGGGACAATGAGGTCACTTTCCTCTTACATGTTTTCTAACATACTTTCTCTAATACCTCCATCATTCTCATCCCTATTCACCCTCAATTCGGTCACCCTCAATCTAATATAAATTGATATACATTGTGTGTTAATGCATAATATCTCATTATATAAATATAAATTATTATATATATATATATATATATATATATATATATATACATATCAGCGATTATAGTTTAGGAAGTTATATTAATTAATTAATTATTAATTACACTATAAATGACAATCGTTGATTTCCGTCCATCAACGGCTAAGATGGGGAGTAAGACTTAAAAGTCTTACTCTGGAGTCAAAAGAACCCTCCCCATATATATATATATATATATATATATATATATATATATATATATATAATGCTTGTCATTTCTCAAATTGTTTGAGATAACTTTATCTCTACCTACTAAATTATATCAATATAAAGATGGATCAATGATAATAAAGGAAGATAGATAAAAAGGGAGTCATAATCATTCAAATGTGAATCAATTAATACAAGGAATTAAATAAATAAAATGATGTAATTTTTGGATGGACGAAGATAAATATATCTAGTACTACTTGAGAAATATTTTTCACACACACACATATATATATATATATATATATATATAAATAAATAATAAAAATGGAATCGTAATCATTCAAAGGTGAATCAATTAATACAAAGAAGTAATAAGTCAACATAAATCAATTAATACAAGGTGAAATATTTTTCACACACATATATACATATAAATCACTATCATGTTACATTTTATTCTCTATCGTTTTTCTTTCTTATCTAATTTCTTTTAATTTCAACAAATAATATGAAAATTATATGTATAAGTTATTTTTTTTTTGGTAATTATAAGTTATTATTTTTAATTTAAAGTCACAAAAATTAATTTTATAAGCGATTCAAGTTACAAGAAGGTGTGACTTGTGAATTAAAAAAGTGATAAAAATATTACTTAAATTCTTATATTAAATAATCTTATAATAAAAATTGTTTTACATTATTTTAATTATTTTATATTTTTATATTTTACTAATGTTAATTTCGTATTAAATGCAAAGATATGTAAAAAATGTTAATTACTTTTAAGATTCGTGTTTAGTTGTTCGCATTTCAAATAATTGGGTAAATTTTTATTGGGAAAAAAATTAAAATATTATTATTTGAATAGAAAAATTAAAAAAATATTATTATTTTGAACCATTTTTCGAATCTATTATAGTGGGTCTCGCCTAAATTAGGCTGGAGTGGATAAGGCGAGTTTGCCCCCTGGAACTTGCCCAAATAAGGTGAAACTTAACTGGCTAAGCTGATTTTTTGTGTGAGACCAAGCCCCCTAAAGTGTCTAATTAAGGTGACATTGATCCAGTTGTCCATTATTTAAACCTCTACATTTTCGTAAATTTTTATTAAAATAATAATGTTTTAATTTTTTTTTCCTTTTTATTGCTTTCGTTATCATAATGATTAATTACCAAGAGATATATGATTTTTATAACCGCTTATCGGATAATAATGACAAAAATTACAAATCAAAAAATATTATCATATCATAATCTTCCCAATTTGTAAAACACAATCATAAGACTTTTAAGTCTTACTCCCCATCTTAGCCGTTGATGGACGGAAATCAACGATTGTCATTTATAGTGTAATTAATAATTAATTAATTAATATAACTTCCTAAACTATAATCGCTGATATATATATATATATATATATATATATATATATATATAATAATAATAATTATATTTATATAAATCATTATATTATGCATTAACACACAATGTATATCAATTTATATTAGATTGAGGGTGATCGAATTGAGGGTGAATAAGGATGAGAATGATGGAGGTATTAGAGAAAGTATGTTAGAAAATATGTAAGAGGAAAGTGACCTCATTGCCCCTGGAGGATGTTTATATTAATATAGTTTGTTCTAAAAACTAATTACATTTTAAGATTACTTGGAAAAATAGTAACATGGTACACATTCATATTATTTTAGGGAAAACTTCACTTTCACCTCTCTGTGGTTTATATGATTTATCACTTAGACACTTTGTCAAAAATTCAAATGAAATATTATTTTATTTTATCTGTTTTTTTACTCGAGATACCATTTCAAAATTATTAAAAAATTGGAATATCTTATTATGATGATACATATTTAATGTACATTAAATATATTTTAATTGATTTAATTAATTTCAGTCGGTGATATCGTAGAAAAAGTAAATATTTTTCTATTGTTACTTAAGAAGACAAATTGGTAACTGATATATTTTATAACCACAAGGTGACTAAGACCACAGGGGTTAAATGATAGCATTTTTAACTGATATATATATATATATATATATATATATATATATATATATATATATTATACGGGGAGAATTAACTTATCAAATCATCCTATATTTTATTTTATTTTTATCATCTGCATATTCATGGTATATTTTATCTTTGATTTTATTTTAAAAATATGATATTCTTATAACATATTTAAAATTATATAATTATAGCTTACGCACAAAAATTATATAATTATACAAGGACTCATATAATTGTTTTCGCTTTCATTATCTTAAAAAATTTAATATTTTTTACATTGAACAATGTTTAATAATTTAAGTTTCTTATGTTTACACACCATTCAACGACACTTGCCAATATGGCTATTTCACACTCCTAATTAAAAAATTTATGTAATTTATTCACTTTCATTTTTTAAAATTATCTTACTTGTCTTCATTTCGTGTAGGAATTTCCTCTCTAAATAAATTAATTTTGAATTAACAATTTCAAAGATTTAATATTGTGTAATCAACTCAATCTTAGTTTGACATCCAAATAATTGAGTTTAACGTATGTGACAAGGAAATCTCGTTCAAATAGAAACCAAATAATGAGTTATAAAATTTCATGTTAGATGATAAAATAAAATAAAAGCATATCATAACACTTTTTTAATTTAACTTTCCTTTCTAAAATAGAAAAGTATAAAAGAAATATATAAAACTTTTTTTGTTTGAGGAATATGATGGAGACAAATTCATGGAACCTAATATTTGTGGTTTATTTGTATTAAATTTGTGCCGAGTTGCAGGTAATGATTTTGTCGTCATTGATTTGTCTACTGTGGTTAAGTCAAGAAAAATACATTGAGAAAATTCTAAAGAGATTTAGCATAGACAAAGCCAGGATAGTGACCACCCTCTTAGCCAAACACATAAAGCCGAGCCAAAAGCAATGTCCGAGGTCTAATGAAGAAAAGGATGAGATGTTGAAGATCGTGTACCAATCCGTCGTCGGAAGTTTGATGTATGCAATGGTACGTACGAGACCCGACTTGGCGTATGTTGTTGGAATGGTAAGCCGATATCTGTCTAACCCTGGCAAGGAGGATTGGCAAGTTGTCAAGTAGATCTTCAAATATCTCAAAGGAAAGACAAGTTTATGCCTTCGTTTTAGAGAAGGTAAGGATGAGCTACAAGGCTATATGGATGCTTATTTGAGGGGAGATACCGACTCTAGGAAGTCGACCACATGATACTTGATGACTTTTACAGGAGGAGTCGTCTCCTTGCAATCAAAATTGCAGAAATGTGTGGCACTTTCGACGACCGAGGTAGAGTACATAGGAGCTACTGAGGCTTGCAAATAAATGTTGTGGAAGAAGAAATTTCTCACGGAACTTGGCCATGATCAAGACAAATTCTAGATGATGTGTGACCATTGAAAGAACTCGATGTATCACTCCCTCACTAAGAACATTGATGTGAGGTATCACTAGATCCGGGATGTGGTGGAGGATGGACAACTCAAACTCGTCAAAGTGCACATCGACCTGAATCGGTCTGACATGATGACCAAGTCGGTACTAGTAAGAAAATTTGAAGATTGTTGAGAAGGTGTCAGGTTGCTGCTGAATCCGAAGCATTAAAGTCGGAAGGGGAAGATTTGTTGAGGTGGTTCCTTCCCTTAATGCTGGCATGCACCTCATTAATGGGTTCGGGGTTCAATGACTTCCCAACCACCTCCAATAAATGTTGTCCACTAATCATTGAAGAAGATTTTGGAAGATGGTGGTGGTTCCGCTCACCTCTATATATACATGAAACTATTTGTAATTGGATGACCTTTTTTTTTTGCTTGAGAACATTTTGAGAGTACTTCTAAAGAGAAGTTTGAGAATACCACCATCATTGGTGAAGTATGAGTGTACCTCTAGTGTAATTAGGAAAACTTGAATTTTTGTAATCTTTCTTTTTCATAGTGAAAGATTTTCTAGACTAGTGACCTGTAGTTTTTACTCCTCTGTATTAGAGAAGGTTTTCCACATTAAAAATTTGACTGTCTCTCTTCCTCTTTCACTTTTGCATTTTTCATTTCACTGCATGTTAGTCGATTCGGTGACTTCATGCCGACCTCGAAGTACCGAGCTCCAAACTTGACATTCCGATTTAAGTTTCTTGCTTCCACTATATTTGAGGGATTCCGTACCAACAAGTCTTTCTATAAATTCAACAATAATTGCCTTGCTTCAATAGTGCACTTTACACACAAACAATGGCCATCGGCAAATATCTTGCGTATTTTTCTTCAAAAAAGAATGCAAAAGCCGAGAGCAATCAAGGACTAAAAAAATCTCAAAAGAAGTTGGTAAAAGCAAGAAATTTCTCTATGTTACATGAGAAAACAAACACTTCCTACACACACCATAAAAAAGTGTGCCACTCATTTTTTTGTTTTTACTTTTTTAAATAGATGGGTCTCATACTTGATGTATCTATAACATGAGAATTAAATTCTCCTACACGGTTTCCAAAAAAAAAAAAGAATTCTCCTGCAACATAATAAGGGTTTTCGTTTTGTCCTTTAACATGACACAATAAAGTTTCCTACACACACAACATTTTGTGGGGCTCACACTTTTCAAAACAAAAAATAAAAATAAAAATTAAGGCACGCAAAATGAATCTCTATAATATTACACAATCATTTTTCCTACCATATAACTCTTATAAAACCCATAAAGTAATATAGATTGTTTTCAACCGAAAATAGATCAACCAAAACGTGGACTACCATTGTTGGAACTTTCGTAAACACCAACACAAAGTTTACGTGGCACATTGCATAACTTGCTGCCCGATATGATGTTAATAATTTATGGGAAAAAGTAGAATAATGTTGTAGGAAGGTGGTTAGTTTATGTTATAGAGACATGGATTGTGGGACCCACATGTGTTTTCAAAAAATAAAAAAATAAAATAAGTGTGGGTCCCACAATCTCTATCTCTATAACATGACCTAACAACTTTCCTACAACATTATACTTCTATTTCCCATAATTTATGCTAAAAAGCAGTATGAAAAATATAAATAAATAAATATATATATATATATATATATAAAATATGTGAAGGGAAGTGTGTTATGCATATGATTTTTTACGACTTTATAAAATTGAATTGATTCAATTAATATCTTCCAAACTTTATTTCTTGTTTTAGGTACATAAACTTGAATTTATAAATACCTGAGTGTAATAAACTTTGGAGGAAAAGAAAAATTGTATAAGGTTTTTGTTTTATTTTATCCCCAATGACAACCCTGCTTCCACCTCATTTTCTCATTTTTTAAAGGAGGATACGAAAGGACTTTAGCTGTGAAATTCTTATGCTTTCAATGTACATATTTCTCAGTATTTTTGTGTAAGTCAAAAAATAATTGCCTAGAAATTTTAAAAATTATCCCGTATCAAAATCAAGCCACAAGAGATAATGGCAGGGTTTGTCCCCCAGCCAACAAGTGCTTCCTTGATCCACGAAAGTAAATAGCAAGCGAGGTGATATTAATCCCTTAATGATGGAATTATGTAGGACATCTATGACCAGTGATATTAATCCCTTACCAAAACACAAAAAAATTTCTATCTGAATAAAAATCTAAACTATGAGGTTAAAAAAACCATTGCAGCTATGGAAGCAGAATATAGGCCAGTCTCAAGAACACTCCATCAATGCTTCTAATTCCTTGACTGTTTGATCAAGAGCATACACGATCATCTTCTTTATCTGTTTCATAAAAAATAAACCACCATAAACAGACATAAAATGAGATTAAACCATATATATATATATATATATATATATATATATATATATATATATAAGATAAAAAAGCTACCATTTAACCCCTGTGATCTTAGTCTATGATGCACGGACACGGACACGGGATACGGGACACGACACGACACGCCGACACGTTAATTTTAAAAAATATCATATTTGGACACGTTGGGACACGTTTTGATATTAAATAAAATTTTTAATATATATAACATAATTTATATTTAATACATATAAGAGTCCATGATAAGTAATATAACTAATCAAATATTTAAATTTCATAACATAAATAAAAATAAAAATAATTTTTTGTACTTTGTTAATTTTTCATATCATATTTCATAATAGAAAAATATTAATTTATAAATTATTTTTTTATTTAGTTAATAAAATAAAATTAAGGTTTAAAAAAAAAAAACGTGTCCCAGCGTGTCCGAAACGTGTCCCAGCGTGTCCGAACGTTGACTGTGTGTCAGAAAAGGTTGACTGCGTGTCCGAAAAACGTGTCGAAACGTGTCGGAGAGTTGACCGCGTGTCCCCAAATGTTGACCACGTTTCGGACGCGTGTCCGAGCGTGTCCGTGTCAAACACGTGTCCGACACGTAAATTTTGAAAAAAAAAAAAAAATGCCGTGTCCGTGCTAGGTAGGTCTTAGTCACCTTGTGGTTATAAAATATATCAGTTACCAATTTGTCTTCTTAAGTAACAATAGAAAAATATTTACTTTTTCTATGATATCACCGACTGAAATTAATTAAATAAATTAAAATATATTTAATGTACATTAAATATGTATCATCATAATAAGATATTCCAATTTTTTAATAATTTTGAAATGGTATCTCGAGTAAAAAAACAGATAAGATAAAATAATATTTCATTTGAATTTTTGACAAAGTGTCTAAGTGATAAATCATATAAACCACAGTGAGGTGAAAGTAAGGTTTTCCCTAAAATAATATGAATGTGTACCATGTTATTATTTTTCCAAGTAATCTTAAAATGTAATTAGTTTTTAGAACAAACTACTTTAATATAAACATCCTCGAGGGGCAATGAGGTCACTTTCCTCTTACATATTTTCTAACATACTTTCTCTAATACCTCCATCATTCTCATCCCTATTCACCCTCAATTCGGTCACCCTCAATCTAATATAAATTGATATACACTGTGTGTTAATGCATAATATAATGATTTATATAAATATAAATTATTAATATTATTATTATTATATATATATATATATATATATATATATATCAGCGATTATAGTTTAGGAAATTATATTAATTAATTAATTATTAATTACACTATAAATGACAATCGTTGATTTCCGTCCATCAACGGCTAAGATGAGAAGTAAGACTTAAAAGTAATCTTATTAAATTAAATCAAAAAAATAAATCAGGTGAGTCATCTAATCAGCAATAAACACAGCGTTACGTTAATAGAGATTTGAAGGGTTTAGTGCAATGAGCAATGAATGTCTTTCCGTTTTTTCTCTTTTGAAATTTTAATGATACGATTATGTTTATGGAAGGTAATCTTATTAAATTAAAATCAAATCTCTAATTTAATTTATGATTGTGTTTTACAAATTGGGAAGATTATGATATGATAATATTTTTTGATTTGTAATTTTTGTCATTATTATCTGATAAACGGTTACAAAAATCATATATCTCTTGGTAATTAATCATTATGATAACGAAATCAATAAAAAGAAGAAAAAAAATAAAACATTAGAGGTTTAAATAGTGGACAAATGGATCAATATCGCCCTAATTAGACACTTTATGGGGCTTGGTCTCACCCCAGAAAAGCAGCTTAGCCAGTCAAGTTTCGCCTTATTTGGACAATTCCCAAGGGGCAAACTCGCCTTATTCACTCCAGCCTAATTTAGGCGAGACCCACTGCAATAGATTCGAAAAATGGTTCAAAACAATAATATTTTTTTAATTTTGCTATTAAAATAATAATTTTTTAATTTTTTTTCCAATAAAAATTTACCCAATTATTTGAAATGCGAACAACCAAACAGGAATTTTAAAAGTAATTAACACTTTTTACGTATCTTTGCATTTAATACGAAATTAACATTAGTAAAATATAAAAATATAAAATAATTAGGGCATGGACATAACCTCTGCACTTAAAACTTAATAATCCACAAGAATAATAAAAGGGCAATAAATGTCTTTCCGTTTTGCCTCTTTTGAAATTTTAATGATACGATTGTGTTTATGGAAGGAAATCTTAATAAATTAAAACCAAATCTCTAATTTGATTTATGATTGTGTTTTATAAATTGGGAAGATTATGATATGATAATATTTCCTGATTTTTAATTTTTATCATTATTATCTGATAAGCGGTTACAAAAATCATATATCTCTTGGTAATTAATCATTATGATAACGAAAGCAATAAAAAGGAAAAAAGTTTAAAATATTATTATTTTAATAAAAAATTACGAAAATGAAGAGGTTTAAATAGTGGACAACTGGATCAATATCGCCCTAATTAGACACTTTAGGAGACTTGGTCTCACCCCAAAAAAGCAGCTTAGCCAGTCAAGTTTTGCCTTTTTGGACAAGTTCCAGAGGGCAAACTCGCCTTATCCACTCCAGCCTAATTTATTAAGTGAGACCCAATGCAATAGATTCGAAAAATGGTTCAAAACAATAATAGTTTTTTAATTTTTCTATTAAAATAATAATATTTTAAATTTTTTCCCAATAAAAATTTACCCAATTATTTGAAATGCGAACAACTAAACAGGAATTTTAAAAGTAATTAACACTTTTTACATATCTTTGCATTTAATACGAAATTAACATTAGTAAAATATAAAAATATAAAATAATTAAAATAATGTAAAACAATTTTTATTATAAGATATTATTTATAATATAAGAATTTAAGTAATATTTTTATCACTTTTTTAATTCACAAGTCACACCTTCTTGTAACTTGAATCGCTTATAAAATTAATTTTTGTGACTTTCAATTAAAAATAATAACTTATGATTACCAAAAAAAAATAACTTATAGATATAATTTTCATATTTTTTGTTGAAATTAAAAGAATTTAGATAAGAAAGAAAGATGATAGAGAATAAAATGTAACATGATAGTGATTTATATGTATATATGTGTGTGTGAAAAATATTTCACCTTGTATTAATTGATTCACCTTTGAATGATTACGATTACATTTTTCTTATATATGTATATGTATATATATATATATATATATATATATATATATATATATATATATATGTGTGTGCGTGAAAAATATTTCTCAAGTAGTACTAGATATATTTATCTCCGTCCATCCAAAAACAACATCATTTTATTTATTTAATTCCTTGTATTAATTGATTCACCTTTGAATGATTATGATTCCCTTTTTATCTATCTTCCTTTATTATCATTGATCCATCTTTATGTGGTTATAATTTAGTAGGCAGAGATAAAGTTATCTCAAATAATTTGAGAAATGACAAGCATTATATATATATATATATATATAATAATAATAATAATAATAATAATAATAATAATTTATATATATATATTTATATAAATCATTATATTATGCATTAACACACAATGTATATCAATCTATATTAGATTGAGGGTGAATAGGGATGAGAATGATGGAGGTATTAGAGAAAATATGTTAGAAAATATGTTAGAAAATAAATGGAAAGTGACCTCATTGGGCTTTTTCACCCTTTTGCCACTCATTAATTATTTAATAACCATTTTGCCCCTTATTGCAAACTATCTACCAATCTACTCCTCTTTAACCGATTAAATGGTCAAATGAAGATTTAATCGATTATATCTTCAACTTAATCGATTAAATTTTCCTCTTTATCAGAAGAACAACCTTATGTATGAGAGATTTAATCGATTAAATAGAGATATTTAATCGACTAATTTTCAAGTCAACGATTTTTGCCTATTTTGACCATTTAATCGATTAAATTTTTGGCTTAATCGATTAAAGAGGGGCAGATTGGTATATTGTTCTGAGTAAGGGGCAAAATTGTTACTAAATAATTAATGAGGGGCAAAAGGGTGAAAAAGCCGACCTCATTGCCCCTAGAGTATGTCTATATTAAAGTAGTTTGTTCTAAAAACTAATTACATTTTAAGATTACTTGGAAAAATAATAACATGGTACACATTCATATTATTTTAGAAAAATTCCCTTTCACCTCAGTGTGGTTTATATGATTTATCACTTAGATACTTTGACAAAAATTCAAATGAAATATTTGATTTTATCTATTTTTTTACTCGAGATATTGTTACAAAATTATTAAAAAAATTGGAAAATCTTATTTTGATGATACATATTTAATGTACATTAAATATATTTTAATTTATTTAATTAATTTCTTTCAATGATATCATAGAAAAAGTAAATATTTTTCTATTGTTACTTAAGAAGACAAATTGGTAACTGATATATTTTATATATTTGTAATATATATATATATATATTATACGGGGAGATTTAACTTATCAAATCATCCTATATTTTTTTTTTTTTTATCATCTGCATATTCATGTTATATTTTATCTTTGATTTTATTTTAAAAATATGATTTTCGTATAATATATTTAAAATTATATAATTATAGCTTACCAAAAAAAATTATATAATTATATAAGGACTCGTATAATTGTTTTCACCTTCATTATCATAAAGAATTTAATATTTTTTACGTTGAACAATGTTTAATAATTTAATTTTTTTATGTTTACACACCATTCAACTACACTTGTCAATATGGCTATTTCACACTCCTAATTAAAAAAATTATATGATTTATTCACTTTCATTTTTTTAAATTATTATACTTGTAAATAATCTTGGGATACACCACCCGAAAAGCTAGTTCAAAGAGTGGGAGTGCCCAAGGTTTTATAAACTCCACATTAGTTGTTCATCCAACCAATGTGGGACTATATATCTCAACACGCCCCCTCACACGAGAACACATTGGGCTTAAAGAATGGATAATACAACAGGCCCATCCTACCTGTGCTAAGAGAGTCCACAAGAGAAAGTGGGGGACGGCGAGGCTCTGGTACCATGTAAAGAACTTTAGGATACACCACCCCAAAAGCTAGCTCAAAGGGTGGGAGTGCCCAAGGTCTTATAAACTCCACATTAGTTGTTCATCCAACCAATATGGGATTATATATCTCAACAATACTTGTCTTTATTTCGTGTAGGATTTTCCTCTCTATATAAATTAATTTTGAATTAACAATTTCAAAGATTTAATATTGTGTAATCAACTCAATCTTAGTTTGACATCCAAATAATTGAGTTTAACTTAGGTGACAAGGAAATCTCGTTCAAATAGAAACCAAATAAAGGATAGATAAAATTTCATGTTAGATGATAAAATAAAATAAAGCATATCAGAACACTTTCTTAATTTAACTTTCCTTTCTAAAATAGAAAAGTATAAAAGAAATATATAACATTTTTTTTGTTTGAGGAATATGATGGAGATAAATTCATGGAACCTAACATTTGTGGTTTATTTGTATTAGATTTGTGGCGAGTTGCAGGTAATGATTTTGTCGTCATTGATAGGGATAGAAGAGAGATTACGAGAGGCGCGAAAGGGGAATTGGAGGAAGGAGTAGCAGGGACAGGGATAGGGATAGAGACAGGGACGGTGGTGGTGGTGGTGGTAGGCGGAGACATGGAAATCCGGTGAGGGAAGGGAGTGAGGAACGACGAGCTAGGATTGAACAATGGAATCGAGAAAGAGAGGAGAGGCTGTGATTGTTTTGTTTTTTACTTGGTTCTTCTTAACGGTAATTATTTATCTGATAATCTCTCTTTCTCTCTCTCTCTCTTGTGGTGTTTTTATCAACAGAGAATGGAATGGAACCTTTTAGAGCTTTTAGTTGTTCGTGGTCTGTGTATGTTTACGGAGATTGCAGCTATCTATCTGTCTATGGTAAAGTTTTTGTAATTTTGAATATATATTAAAATTGGGTACTAACCTTTGAGTATGCTAGCTTTGTAGGAATTTTCTGCTTTATGTACTGGTTGGTATGTAATTATGTATAATAGGTTGTTATATAAAGAAAACAATTGCAGAGTAGGAACCTTAATAGTTCATTTGTTACAAGCTTTTAGTCATGGATGGGAGTTAATTAGTTCTTTTCTGGTGTGGTGATGATCTCATATTGATGTTGTGAGGGACAATTTTTTTTGCAGCTTGTTGTGATCGTAGATATGATTTTGTGTATTTGTGTGCGTAATCGAAGTTCGGCTGGTGAAGTCGATTCTGTTAATGGGATAAGTGGTTTTGATAAATTCTTACCGAATTGAGCTTTTGTCAGAGGCTTCTATGAATTAGTTTTACTAGTTTGGTCTGTTTCTGGGTTTGGGGTTAAAGATCAATGGAAAAGTTTCATTTTATGAAATTTTCTGTTTTTCAGAAAATTAGTTTATACCAGCCCTATTGATGGATTTTGAGTACTGAGTTGCAGCCCCGCCTATATTCTCTTATTTTGATTTGTTGTTGCCCATTTTATGAGAAATATAAAGCTAAGTAAGATGGAAGGTGGCCATATGTTTTTATGGCAAATTTGGGTAAGCTTTGGGGCTATTTTCATTAGTATACTACTTTCCCACTTTTGGGATAATAGTAAATCAGGACATCCTCTATAAACCTGAGTTTCAGCTTGCATTTGGTTTTGGTTTTGGTTTGTAGTTATGCAGTTAGAACAGTTGGCCATTGGGAGCGAAGCTATGACTCTGGGCTGTACTGTTGTTTGTTTGCTCTTCCTGATGAGTAATAGCGCATGTTGATTTTTCTGCCATATCCCAATTTTTTGCTGCCTGTGTCGATAAGTAAATAAGTGATAATGTGTGATTTTCTGCTTCTCTGTTAATGTGCCATCTCCACTAGGTTGGATATTCTTCCTGGTTGTTTGTAGATTTATTTTTCTCCCCCTTTTCATTTTCCTTTAATGCTGTGATCTATGATGTTCTGTTCTTCCTTTCTCACTACCTCTCTTCTTCCTGGTTGTTTTTATTCCATTCTCTAATAATACTTTCAATTCTTTTTGATTTTGAATAGTATTAAATATATCATTTTATATAATATACGCCATATTTCTAAACACACACTTTTGCTATGTGCCATTTGCCATAGCCCTGTTAGCCACGTATATTAAAAGTGCGGTGTTTGCTGTTATGCTACTTGCAGGTGGCTATTTTTATATGAAATGCCTTTTTTTTTATTTTTAAACTATTGGGTGGTGGCAGCTATATCTTTATGGGTTTTGCTAACTAATGCCCTAAGAACGCTTGTTAAGAAATCAAAAATGAAAAATATTAAATGAAATGTAAAGCATTTGATGTGATCGGATATTTAAAATCTGTACCCTTCATTAAAAAATTTCATTTTTGATTCCTTAACAAGTGTCCTTATTACACTCATTACGATACCCTATCTTTACTGGTTCCTTCTTCTCGCTTGCGTTGTCCTTTCTTATTATCTTTTTTCATTCCCTTATGTTCAGCATGATATCAAGAAGTTCACATGCATGTTTTTCCCCGTGTAGGCTAGGTGCTAGGGGGATTGGTTGTGCAGCTGGTATTCTTGGGATGTAGGAATTGCAATCCAAAGATTGACGAGGTTGGGGTTTGAATTGCCTCTTGTAAGACTGCATGTTTCTGTTTTTAGTTATTATTATTATTATTTAAACATTTAATATTTACATGTGAGATTGGAATCCTTTTCTTCGCATGCCAATTCTGGCAGGTTCACCTGTAAATTTCATAACATGCTTTCTTTGTTGTCTTTTCAGCACTTTAGGTATATAAAAGCATGTTTCAGAGAAATGTTTTTGATGAATCCAAGTGCCTAAATACTGTACAAATATGAGACAACTAAGATGGGCAACTTCTGGTTTGTTATCATCTTGGAAATTCTGCTACTTAGGCAGTAGTGGTATTTGAACTCTGCAGATTCTTAGGCCGATATTATGGCTTAGTCCTTGCTATCAATTTATGCTACTCCAATTGCTTTAGGTAATTTAGGTAGGCAATGGGGCACCCAGGTTTTTTATGGGCATTTCCCACGAAAGTCATCATTTTAAGAAAATGCAGTTGCAGTTGCTTCGCTCTCATTACTTAGGAAGGAACAAGTATGATCATCATCTTATAATATATATATATGGGGCAACAGTTTAGGTACCTGAAAACCCAAGGTAATGCCGGTAAAGGTGTACAGAGCAGTACTATGTCCCCAGTTTTTGTTAGGCTACCTCCGGTAACAGCTGAAATTTCTTGTCTTACCATAATTGTTTTATGTTTTTGGTTTCATTGACCGTACTTAGTATCTAATCCCTACAACAGATGATTATCCAACAAAACGAACTACAGTTGATTAAGTTCTGTAGTGGGGACATTGATTAGTAGAATTTTGAATCTTACTAGAGTGGTTCTTTGAAGTCTAAAAGAACTGTATAGAATGTAATATTTGGTCCAGTTGTCCAGATTTATCAAACTGAGTTTATTATTGATTTTTTATGATATAATAAAATGTTTCAAGGGTTTGGAATCGGCATCCATGAATTATTTTGTTGCCGAGACAATTTGAGAGAGGTCGGGAAATAAAGCACCTAGATGAAATCAAACTTTATTTTCCTGTCCTTTTACTCTCAAATTCTTACAAACGATAGCTTGGAGTTTTTATAAAAAGTAGTGAAATTCAGAAAAGAATAAGTGGTCTTGATCGTCTTTACTATTGGGGAATATATTGTTTTCTTCATCTGTTTTGGTAGTATGATGCCTGATGGTTTAAAGTATCGTATTATCTTACAACGTATGTGTATCATTGTAATTCTGCTGGATAGTCCTGGATCATAATATGCTAGTTTCTCTTATTTGATAGAGAAAAATAGTTAAATCAATAATACAAAGATTATATAATAAGATATTCCAAATTTTTACGTAAATATTCAAACTATTTTTATCTATCATACAATGATCATGCGAAATAGTATCACATTGAAGGGTATGGACATTCCCTACATAATCAAACGATAGTTGCAATTTATTATAACAAGCATTATGATTGACTCTCCCTATAAGTGATAAGACAATAACACAACATTACAATAATCAACGACAAAATTTATCAATCTTTCTGTTGAAAGATATAAAACTCCTTTGGTGGCTAAGGATTTTACTTAGTAGGAAGGAGTTGATTTCATGAAATGGACACCTTTTTTCCTGTTGTAAAATTAACCACCATCAGAGTCATCTTTGCTCGTGTAGCCATTTACAATTGGACTCTTATCCAACTCGATGTAAATAATGCATTCCTTCATGGGGAATTGCTTGAAGAAGTTTACATACTGATGGGCTATGACTAGTGGGCCCAAATTCAGCAATGCAAAGGAGGTCATAGTTAGTTAATGAATTAGCTAATTTGTTAGGGAAACTATTCTAGAATATTCTAGTAAGTAGGATAAAAGGTGAGTGAGGATGTGTAGTGAGATATTCATGTATTGAGAATATTGGAGTGAGGTTTTGGGGAAAAGATCTCTTGGGATCTCTTTGGCCTAGGTATTTGGCATGAGAGTGAGTGAGGTCTTTTAGTGTTAATTTTCTGCATTTCATCTTGTAAGGAGCTTGGCTCCATTTAATTTTCTGCAATATCAGATTTATAAAAATAGGTTCCATCAATTTGGTATCAAAGCACTACAATCCTGGGAGTGCTCTTTGATCCAGATCTGAAAAAATAAAAATGGAAGACAGATTGACGAAAGTTGAGAAGAGCTTGGATCGTGTGGAGGAAAGAATGGGTGAAGTGGAAGACTCTTTTCGTCAATTGAGAGAGACGATAATGGAGCTCATTGATCGACGGAACCCATGGAAAAGGAGATCAGTTATTGAAAAAAAAATTGTTGCTCATGGTGGTGATTGTGGAGAGAGAGTCCTGCATGCGACACTAAACCAAAGGGAGGAGGTGCCCTACTTCACAGGTGAATATCCATATGGGTGGATTTTGCAGGCGGAGCATTATCTTAGGGTGAATCAAATCTCTGGTGAAAAACAAGTGGAGATAGCTTCAAGTTGTTTTGAGGGAAGGGCGAAGTGGTGGTTCCAATGGTGGAAACCAAGAAATCCGAAAATCACATGGGAGGGATTTCGCTCGGCAGTCCTGCAAAGATTCCACAGCTCTGTTCACGGGAAACCATACGAAGCTCAGACAACATTCCTAACTGGTCTTAAGGAAAAAAATAGAGTGGAAGGTGCAGACGAAGGAGAAAAAAAAGTAGAGGGAGTCGAGCAAGACGAAGAAGAAAACGAAGGAAAAAAAGAAGAAGAAAAAGGAGTAGAAGAAGGGAATGAAGAGGGAGAAATCGAAGATGTAGATGAAGATGAAGTTGTTGAAGAAAGAAAAATGGAAAGAGACGATGCAGAGGGGGAAGACGAAGAAGAAAGAAAAAAAGGAGATTAGGACAGCAGTTAGGCTTCACAGACGCTTGCGCAGTGGCTGGGAGGTACTTTTCGCTCTATCACATGACCTCTACGGTAGAGACGTTGTTGGAAAGGGTGGCTGCTTTGGGAAACAACAACATCAAGGAGACTACTAGGTTAGTGATGATGAAATTATTAAAATTGGATCATTATATTGACCCAATAAAACAGGCCCAAATTGACTTTAATCACCTCCAAGGCCAACCCAACAATCTGGGTCTTTTTGATTTTGTGGGGTGTGAAAGTTGGGCTTGCAAGCCCATGATTTTGTTTAAAACTAGTGGATTCAAATTAACAGGTTCATTCTCTTATCCATTAGACGGTCAGGTGGTAATAGGAGAATTGTTTAAATTGAACAAGTCTGAAACCAAGGATGTGAAGTGGGCATTCAACTCAACCAATCATAAGATTGAATTTTTGGTTCTGCCCCAATTGAATTTCGGAGGAGTGATGAGCTGGGTATTGCATCACTATGCTGAGTTTGAGTTATGGGCTGACAAACTGTTGATACTTGATGTTGTGATAAAAAATCTGCCCAATCGATGACATCTTCGTTGAATTTCTTTTCCACAAGACAAAGACACTGGGGATGAGAGGCTTCAAAATATGGGATCCGGGTGGAAGCTTCTTTCACGCTAATCATCCTTCTTTCACCTTGAGGACAAGGTGAATTTTGAAGGGGGAGTATTGATGGGCTATGACTAGTGGGCCCAAATTCAGCAATGCAAAGGAGGCCATAGTTAGTTAATGAATTAGCTAATTTGTTAGGGAAACTATTCTAGAATATTCTAGTAAGTAGGATAAAATGTGAGTGAGGATGTGTAGTGAGATATTCATGTATAGAGAATATTGGAGTGGGGTTTTGGGGAAAAGATCTCTTGGGATCTCTTTGGCCTAGGTATTTGGCTTGAGAGTGAGTGAGGTCTTTTAGTGTTAATTTTCTGCATTTCATCTTGTAAGGAGCTTGGCTCCATTTAATTTTCTGCAATTTCAGATTTATAAAAATAGGTTCCATCACATACAGATTCCTCCTGGGTACTCTTCTCAGCTTTCTTCTCTCCCTTCCAATGTTGTCCGCCGCCATCACAAATCCTTGTATGGTCTTTGTCAGGCTTCGCAACAGTGGTTTGCTAAATTTTTCTACCTTGTTACAACTTGGATCTCTTTAATCATAATCTGATCATTCTTTGTTTGTTCGTTCTACAAATACTTCTTTCACTGTTGTTTTAGTCTACGTGGATGACATAATTGTTGCTTCTAACAATTCCACCAAGATGCAGCTACTTACTACAATATTAAATAGTAAATTCCGGTTAAAAAATCTTGGATGTTTAAAATATTTTCTTGGTTTTCAAGTTACTGGCAGTGTCAAAGGATTTTTTGTTTGTCAGCGCCAATATGCCTTGCAAGTTCTCAAAGACTCCGATAACTTATGCTGCAAACCTCGAAGAACTCCCATGGATCTTGGTCGTAAACTTTCCTCCACGGCTGATGACCTGCTTTCTGATCCTTCTCTATATCGAAGGCTTATTGGTCGTCTGTTTTATCTAACCATCACAAGGCCTGACCACTCCTATGCTGTCAATCATCTCAGTCAATTTATGGCTTCTCCTTGTGTTCCCCATCTTTAGGCTACCCATAGGCTGCTTGGCCATGTGAAGCATACTATTGGACAGGGTCTCTTTTTCTTCAACATCACTTATTCAATTTATTGCTTTTGTGACTCTCATTGGGTTGCTTGTCTCGGTAGCTTTCGTTCAATTTCAAGTTTTTGTAGTTTTATTGGCGATTCTCTCATTTCTTGGAAGTCTAAGAAACAAACCACTGAGTCCCAATCATCCACAGAGGTAGAGGCAGAGTATCGTTCAATGGCAAATGTTACTTGTGAATTATTGTGGCTGTTTTCTCTATTTCGGGATCTTCATGTTTTGCACCCAGGTCCAACACATCATTTTTGTGATAATCAATCTGCTCTTTATCTTGCTGCTAACCCGGTTTTCCACGAACGTATAAAGCACATTGAGATCGACTGTTGTAACAGCCCGTGTTAACCCGGATTGTTAACACACTATCGTATTAAGCCACGCTTAATTAAAATGCGGAATAACTTTTTCTTTAGTTCAATTATGACGTCATTAACTTAACCAACTTGATTACTTAATCATTTTCATAAAAATACTGCCTGTATGTAAATTGCAAGACAACTAACTGGAATACCTTATAAATAAATATTACGTGAGTATCTAAAGCCACAGGACTACACAAGTAGCCTGGGTCAAAATCCTGATACTTTAATTACAACATTAATTAAAAGACAAAAGCACAACCATGTGGCATGGACAAACCCCATGCTCACCAAATAAGGCAACAATGCCCAATATCAGTCATAACATAAACTTAACATAAATAAAGCAGAAAACATAATAGCAGTCAAATAAACAGCATTCCACAACCAGCACGTCAGCATGTCATAAATATCAACTCAGCTCTGGCCTCCTGCCACCTGAGCCCTCAACATTACCTGATCCTGAAATAAGCGTCCCCAAACGTGGGGTGAGATCTCTAACAAGAAATCTCAGTAAGACAAGGGGTCCTCAAGGAGTCTCCACCCCAAGCTCACTTACATGTGTAATATAAGTTCAAAAACAGTATTACAATATAAGTTCCAAAATCATGCGATGCAGCAATTAATCATGCCATGTGTGCTTTCAAATCTACTGGCCAGAGAAATGTAGGAATACGTCTATGCCTACATGAGTACATGGATACTACCTGCACCTCACCCACAGCTTCTCCATCTTGTATGTACTACATACTCAGGATTGCCGTCTAGGTGGACACCACATGCATCTCATAAAAGCTCATTGCATATAAATAGCTCAACAGCATTTCCAAAATAATAAAGCATGTAACACAACATGCATAAACCCATCCCCATGGGACATGGTGGAACATCAAAATGGCTAAACCGAGGACACGAAAGCTTACCTTGCAAGCTAGCTATCCAAGCCAAGAGTCCGACCACTCACAAGTCCACAAACAGCAGTATCACAATCTGATATGGACCAATAATACATTAATATTCATGCATCACAAGCATACAACTTAAAGACTACGCCTTTCCTTTACGCTTTACGTCTTAAGGCTTCCAACAAAGCCATAAGCCCTTAATCATATGATTCTGACTTAGTTCATTAATTACAGAAGTTCAACTTCCTTAAACTTGGGTCTACACACACCCAATAGCTTACTGTTCATACAGTACAGCTACTGTCTGCGCAGAACCCAGGATATCCGGATATCAGAAGGGGAATATCCGGATATGTCATATCCGGATATCACACTGGACATATCCGGATATGTCATATCCGGATACCCAGATCCCATATCCGGATATCAATATCCGGATACCATATCCGGATACTGATATCCGGATATCTGTTCGACAAATATCCGGATATCTCACGACAGAATGCAGTTTCTGCATTTCGTGAATATCCAACCCAAAGATCCAACTTTTAACACATGTACACGTTAAAGCATGCATCTTTAATTCATTTTAGGTTCATATACCTTATACCCTCTTGTTTACTCATTAAACATGGCCAAGACATCAACTTTAAGCATTAAAACTTAAGATCAAAGGTGAGGGAACTTACCAAAGCTCAAAACAGAGAAAGGTGTGCTCTTGGAGCTCTCCCAAGACACTTCAAACTCAGCCTAAGTAGGAGCACGAAAATGGCACACCAAGATGGGTTCTTGCACCACAAGGTGGCACTTTGAAGCTCACAATGACTACCACAAGATAGCCATCACTAAAGCTCCAAACTCAGCTCACTAACCTCACACACACAACAACCCAACATACAGGAACTACCACCTCTCACACTCACAAGGCCACTCACAAGTGTTTACAAGAAGGAGAATGTGAAGGAATTCAAGAAAGGTAGTAACTTGGTGGTTTCTCCCAAGCAAATGACCAAGGAGGGAGGAAGGAGGAAGGGGAAGGCAAGCTGCAGCCTTCAAGTCACGTAGGAAAATGAGGCACCTAGGGTTTTGTGCCTTAGTGTGCCTATTTATAGGCACATGGCCACTAATCGCGCAGTATTAGCCTTAATAGCAAAGTAAAAGATATTGATCCCAAACTTTGGAATCTAGACCTACGCATTTTTCTAAGATTTGTCATATTTTTATTTTATTTTTCGGAGCACCTTTCCGGTACGCGCTTTTCCATAGCCAGTATCAGTTCTGGCATCAGATTACGTCATTTTGACTTGAAACTCGTTTTACATGTCCTACATAATATTCTAGTAATTATCATGCATTCGTTATAATTTTCCGGGATACTTTTCCGGTACGCATTTATACCGAGTAGCAGAACCGGTATCTGCGCTTTTCTTCCGAAAAGCGACTTTCAGCATTTTTACTCACTCAGTATGATTATCTAAGCCCAATATTAATTATTAAGGTCAATTATGGAATTATTTCCTAATTATCATAGTTAATTCACTAATTCCCACGTGCACTCTTCGGGACTGCGCCCAGTCCACTGCACCTTGACCATCGGAATGATCTTGCTCCTAAGCTGTTTCTCGCCTCGATCGAGAATCTTGAGTGGTCCGACGGGAGTCTTTAGGTTCTCCCGAACCTCCACATCATCCGGCTGCACCACGTGCGAAGGATCTGCTATGTACTTCCGAAGCTGAGACACGTGAAACACGTCGTGGATGTTGGCTAGGTTCGGAGGCAAGGCGAGTCGATAGGCAACTGGTCCTACTCTACCAAGGATCTGGTAGGGCCCAATGAATCGCGGGCTCAACTTCCTCACTCCAAGTGCCCGTCCAAC
>JAVKPL010010103.1:0-42443 GCA_032173675.1 Gastrolobium villosum | reverse complement strand
TCTTCAGAATTTATAATGTTCCATCCTTCAACTGGATCACTTTTAAATTCTTCTACTTTTATAACTGAGTTCAGAATGTAGTTTACAAGAAACGATCTAATAGGTGAAAGAAAATAAGAGGTATAAAGCAATTGGCAAACATTTAACATATGCAAATTCGAGATACCATTAGCTATCTTGAGTCTGAATCATGTAGTGAAGTATTAAGTTCAGGAAATATTGACACTCAAAAGGAATATAGAAGGCTCAAAACTCACCAGTCATCAGATACTCTGGAGCAACATAACCACGTGTTCCCACAACTGTTGTTGTTACATGTGTATTTTCCCCCTCAGGAGCATCTATGGCAAGCCCAAAATCAGAAAGCTTTGCGTTGTAACCCTAAAAATATTTTTCTTTTAGTTCTTGAGTTGGAGGATGAATAAGAAATAACTAAAACTCTCTTGCCTAGTTTAGTTACATACCGCATCTAATAGGATATTAGATGTTTTGAAATCGCGATATATTATGGGCCTCTGAGATTCATCATGGAGAAAAGCAAGACCTTTTGCAGCACTAAGTGCAATTTTCATTCTGATAGACCAAGGAAGAGGCAAGGACCCTTCTAAATAAAACATGGTTGTTACCAGAAAAATAATTAATCCTTATGCATGAAAATTTTGTAAGAGCATGGTACCAAGCAGAAAGAACAAAAGCATTACAGGAAGATAACTATTTTATTCTGGTTTTTGTTTTCTATAAACATGAAAGCCTAGAATCAAATAACAATCTTGGACTCCAACAATTAGTTGTGAATCAAACACTGGATTAAGATTATGGTAGAGCATTGAATAAGGTTTTGTGAACAGGAAATGCAGATTTATATTCAATAAGTTATTCAGATTCTAAATAGAGTTATGCTGGTCAATTTTCAGGAATTAAAGTTACTTATTTGCCAGGCTTAGTAGACAAGATGAACACAAGTTATCACATGGACTTCTTAAGAAATGTTAAGCTATTTAACCCAAGGGCATTGAATCTCCTCTTTCCATTTAAATTTATGTTTGTATTGAGAAAAGTAGTAGCATCAGCAACAATCAAGCTCACTTTCAGCCATATTTTAACTCAAGAGTCCTATTTATTTTTTGTTTGATATATGTGTCAACTGTCAAGAGGGTGAGACTCGAGGAGTGATAAAATTGTTCCTTTGTGACTGAAAGGTCACAAGTTTGAATCCAAAAAATAGCATCTTTGCAATTATGCAGAAATAAGGCTGTGTATAAATTTGCTGCAGTGTTACACAGAGATAAACAAGAGTAGTAGAGTCAAGCAATAGGAATAAAAAGGTATACCAAAGAAATAAAAAAGGGTTAGTAGTGTACTTCTAAAGAGGTGGTGATCCAAACTGCCTCGGGGCATAAACTCATAAAGCAATGATCTTTGCTCATCTTCAATACAGAAACCAACCAATTTAACAATATTAGGATGGACAAGACCACCCAGATAGTTTAATTCAGCCTGGGAAAAAGTAAGAAAAATCGAGAAATGTTAACAAAAAAAGAATTGTAAAAATGAAAAAATTTGAAAAGAAAAAAGTTGAAAAGATATATAAGTTTCATACAAGCCATTCTTTGTGACCCTGATGTCCATTGTGGTTGAGGATCTTGACTGCAACTGTAAGCCCAGTACCTGGTTTCACAGGTGCACTTCCATTCTCCTCAATCCAACCCTTGAAGACACAACCAAACCCTCCCTCACCAAGAAGACTCTCTGGTCTGAAATTCCTAGTTGCCACCTTAAGTTCATTGAATGTGAATTTTCTCAAACAAGAAGCAAACTTCAACTCCTCACTGAATTTTGGAGTGGAAGGGATACTTTCCACATTACTAGTTGTTGTAGAGGACTCTGGAGGAGCAACTGTTTCATTTGTGCTTTTTTCAAATGCAGATTTGTTTTCCTCTGGTTCAATTATCCCCAACTTGGTATTGTCACCTAAAAAAATAAGAACATGGTTTTGAAAACCTTCAGTAGTTTGCAAATGATAAGAACTCATATACCTGTTGTTCCAAGAAACTCAGAATTAATGATGTTTCTTAAAACAAATTTGCACCCTCAACACAAAAAGTTTTGGATAGATCATGTAACCATAAAGTAAAGATAAAAAAAAAAATTTGTGGCCAACCAAAATTGATGTCAAATAGAAGATATTTCCTGAAACTAAATAACTGGGAAAAGGAAAGAAAATCACCATTATGGGTAGTAGTGCCACTTATGGAGCAATCAACTTTTGTCCTTGAAGGTATGCAGCTGCCAAAGAAACTGAATCCAAAGGACCATCTTCTCTTCTTCTTTGCACCATTTAATATACCAATGAATAAAAAGAACTATTTAATTAATGTACTGATCACAATTAATATATAAATCACCAATCACAATTAATGTATCAATCACCAATCATAATTAATGTATGTGAATCACCGATCACGATTAATTTTGATCACAATTAATGTATCAATCGGGTAGGAAGTTATTCAGTCCAAACTCGAAAGAAAAGTGGGGTGTTGAATGGAAAAGCGGGAGAGTGCTTGGAACAGAGGGGAAGTTTTTCCACAACGAGCAGTTCGGGCAGGCTTGGAATATGAAAAGTAGGCATTGGGGCAGTGTGGGCAAGAGAGAGAAAGTGACATCCATTTCTTTTTCTTTTCGTAAACAGCACTGCCACTTGGTAAATTGCAACTTACAACATATGACTTTCCAGAGATAATGTTCTTATTTCCACGTGGAAAACTATTCAAAAAGGAACTAAATCATTAAAAATAAGGGGAAAATATTTGTCATCTTAAATGACATAAAGTTATGTCATTTTTAATGAAAATACGTCGTTTTGGTAAGTTTTTACATTCTCTCTCCTCCATTTTCTTTTAATTTTTAATTTTATAAATTAGAGAAAATAACAAAACACACAAAAACGACATAGTTTCATTAAAAATGACACAAAGTTGTGTCATTTAAAATGACAAACACTAAACCCTTAAAATAGAACGATAACTACAAATATTTTTGGTCAATGTAATTTAGGACTTGGAGCACTAGCACTATCATTCATTCATGTTAAGACACGTTATCTGCATTATTATTATTATTATTATTATTATTATTATTATTTTCTTGATCTATATTGATTATTCACTTTTCGTATGTTGGCAATGGCACTCAATGGCAGAATGGCAAGCTAACTTTTTTTTAACGTTTTGTGAGCAAATTCATGAAAGAAGAGACAATAGAATCAATCATGTCACGGTTCTCTCCATGCCTTTAAGAGATTGGGTTAGGTCACTATGTCGCCCAATGCTGATTCCTTTTCTTGAATCTAAATTGTATTATATTTGTACGAGTTTATGTTGTGATTATTTTTCTTTCTCGTTGTTTGTTTCAAAATCAACTTTTAAAAGATTGAGCAACCAACCCTAAAAAAAAAAATTATACTAAACATATTAAGTAAACTACATTAACAGTAAGAAATTCTAAATTAGGATTATATAATTTTAGAATACCAAAAGATTTAGACTTACTTGTTGTTGAAGACATGATTCTTGATTTCTAGGTTTACTTGCTTCTTGTTTGCTTTGACGCTTCAGCAAGGTTGAAAAGATCTTCATCTTCATCTGCAATTCACACACCACTCCTTAATTCACAACTGTCAATGGGGCGAGTTATGGAGATATTGTTTTTTCAATGTATATGAATGCAGAGGACCTAAACAAATTTATAAGCCCCTTCCTACCATGGGCCTATGGGTTTGGCCCATACTATTTTCCATATTAATTGTTGTGCAATTGTGTACCCCTTTATCAATCACACATTTCGCAAGTGCACGTGTCAACAAGTAATAAAGTGGATGTGTGAGTCCAGATATTGTTCCCACGAAGAAAACTATAAAATTAGGATCGATGTGAAGCAATCAAGGTAACAAAAATAGTTGGTAAAAAGCTAATGACTAATTAACAATTAAGAAATAAAATAAACTAAACTAATGATTAAGAATGCAGCAATACAATAGGTGTCCAAGTATTCAAAGGTAGATTGTGATCAATTTCCCCATTATTACAACTTCACCAGAATGCAGTAACTATTCTACAACAATTATCCATTCAATAATCAGAACACTAATGCATGCAAGGTGTAATAACCCAAAAATCATGTACTCGGAATTAGCCTAATGGAATGAAATGAAAGGGACCAAGCCCATATTCAATGAATGATTAGTTTGGAATAAGCAACATTAGTTCCAAGTAGAACCCACTCTAAATAAGATAAATAGTAACTTGCCAATGTGGTTTAGGGCCCAAACAATGTCATAGCCCAACCTACTTAAGAATATGACTAAGTTAAAGTAAGAAAGGGTTTAAGCCAAAAGCAATGCAAGCCCATTATATGAATTGAATAAGACATGGTCCAATTAATATGCACAAAAAGATCCAAGCCCACAACCACTCACACTAAGCCTAAGCCCAACCAATAATGATCCAACCCCTATAAGACTTAATGGGCCGAAAATACCACCAAGACCAAGCCCAAGCCCAAGCCCAATTCAAAGATAAACCCTAGATGAGGTGCCAACACATGATTGGATGAATTTTGAATGAAGTTTCACCCCTCCTCACATGTCCATCTCGGTTTCAACAAAGAGAAAAGGGGATGAGGTTGCTTTTCCATGCTAGGCGCTAATTAGAGAATGAAAGGTGATGAAGGAGGTTGTGTAAGATACACCCTAACCCCAACCCTAAAATAAATGCTAACCTTATTACTCATAAATTCCATAACTGACAATTTCAAACCAAAAACTCCTAAAATAAATGCTAACCTTACTTTAGCCGCCGGAATAGTGCAGGGATCCACCGGATCTGATGATCTCTCTACCAAACCCTAGCCTCACCCTTTGATTCGTTGGATCTCTCTCAACGAACCCTCAATTTCTCTCTAAGTATTTCCCCCACCTTCTCTCTCTAGGACCTGAATGAGTGTCTAAGCAAGTGTAGTGTCCGTAGAATGCCTTTGTGTGTGGAGGTCATCCTTTTTTATACTTGATGTTCTGGGCCTTTTACAACTTCTCAAGCCCATTCGCATTTACCGCGTGAAGGGATAAGATTGACACCCTGTTATGTTGTAATGCTGACAAGGCATTTCTTCCTTAGTTGCTGTAGCGCTGATCAAGGATAGTTTAAAATGTGATTTAAATGGTGCAGCGCTAATCAAGGACAAGTTGGAATGTTTGACCTGCAGAAAAATAACAATTGCATTTAATTGTTTTTGTAAACACCCAATTTTATCCCAAATATTAAAAGTCTAAAAATAAAAAATAATAATAAATTGTGAACTCTTTATTTTATCTTTTATAAAAAGAAAAAGAAAAAAATATAAAAATATAAAAATACAAATACAAATAATAAATTGTGAATTCCTTATGTTTAAATATATTATTATTATTATTATTATTATTATAAGAAATAAAAAAGAAAAAAAAGGGCCCAAGCCCATTACCCATCACTTAACACACTCACACCTCCGACCCTAGCCACTTTGCCAACATAGGCTCCACACTCATCTTTTCAGCAACGACGCCGACAAGAAAAAGAAAAGAGAGGTATAATACCTCACAATTCTAAATTATGTAATTAAGGTATTAAGTGAGTAATTAAGTGAAGGATTAGTGAAAATCCCAAAGATTCTCTCTCTAGAAAGGGCAAAACAGTAATTAGCCAACACGCAATACTAAGAAATTGAGCGTCTCAGATGATAAAAATAAGCCTGGAAATGGATTCCGTAGAATGCCTTTGTGTGTGGAGGTCATCCTTTTTAAATGTTCCATAGAATAGGAAATATGATTTCTGATAATATTTACAACTTCTCAAACGGAGCAATGTAGCTTAAAGTAGTGTTTTTCCGAACAACCGGAAAGCCAAATCGCTCATTAGGTTTTTAAATTGTGAATATTAGTGATGATCGGGGGGAATTCGGGTGAAGTGATTGACACCTTGTTATGTTCTTGTAATTCATTCTCTTCCAAATGACAAATTTGGAAAGTTTTCTTTCCTCTAAACCAACCATTTCTTCCAAATTCAACAAAGTTTGTGTTGAATCTTGATGGAAAACACCTCCTAAACCCATTGGTAGCCTTGTTTAGCCTTGAAATTGAAGGATCCAGTTTAGAAATGTTGATTTAATGGTGGAGTATACTTAGGTGCAGCCAATAATGCAATTGGGTGAGTTATTTCAAGGTTAAATTTTGAAAGTTTATATGTGGTCTTAGAGAGCTCAAATGGAAAAATTAACATGATGTATTAATTGCTTATTTAAATGTGTGGTTAGTTGTGATTATATGATGATATGAAGTGATTATGTGAGTGGTGGACATAGGAATTGAGTGGAAATCCCTAAATTTTATCCCAAATATGTTTTAGAAACTTTGGTGTTGTGTTGTGTGATGGAAAAGTTATTAAATGGGTTGTGTGGTGATTGGCATGTGGAAGAATCAATGTAAAAATAATAAGTGTTGAAAGTGGCCAAATGTGCCTAAAGTGTAATTCAGTATTGTAAATGTACTATGGATGTATGTAATATGATGGAAGGGCTTTAGGCCTATTGTAGGTTTATGATTATCTGCATTATGGTTTATGGATATTGTTTATGTTTTAAGTGTATATTGGATTGGGTTGTAAGTGCCCCAAGGCGTTGTTGGTCCTAGTGTGTGCCACCCATTGAATTTTGCTGGATTTCAGGTGTATTAAAATTAAACAAATTATGCAAAATTGGGGATTTTAGGAAAAAAAGGAAACTCTGGCGATTGCCAGTTTTTGGGTGAACTTTGGAAATCTCTCTCCATAGTGGTCCGATTCGTGCCATACGCCATTTTGAAGCTTAAGATGTCCCCTACGTTGTGTCATATTCATTGGTGGTGTGCGCAGCCCATTATTTGTGAATTTCCCTGTTGAGTTAGATTTGTGGTAGTTTTGAGAAATTAATTCCCGCTTCGTTACTTGGTCAAATTAAGCATTTATATCAAATCGAAGATTGAGGTGTCTAGTTTATGGTGTAAAAGTTTGAGAGTCATTGGTTGGGCGGTTATGCAGTTTATTTAGTGAAGATAGGTTTTAGGCTGTTTTGGAGTTGGTAGGCTATGTTGTTTGTCCAACTTCAAACGGTGATAACCGGAAAAAGCTTGTTAGAAAGGTAATTGAATAAGGAAAAAATATAACCTGGATTCTAAGTTTGGATTTTTGTTTTTTCGTGGAACAACACTGGCAAATCCTGTTACCGTAAAAAGTGAGGAATTGGCTAAAAAGGTTTATGAGAACCCCTTAGTATATTGTATGTGATAAAATAAAGTGTATAAATAGTTAAGAAACTTCCGCTAGTGTTTCAGCAACAGCGACGACCTTTTTATACTTTTACTGTTCGCGTAATAATCGGAAAAAGTTTATTCTAAATGAATTGCTGTGATTGTAACTGCGCTTAATATCATAATTAATGTTAACAGGCTACTAGATTCAATTTCAAGCAATCACCCAAAATTTCTTCCATCCCTGTTCGCACACGCAGCTGCTCCATCTGAGGAAAGGCGCCGCACTTCATTACTGGAAAAGGCAGAGGCGCCGCACTGTGAAGTCGAAAAAAGGTCTGCACACTTGAATAAAGCATAGCAGAGCAAACCCTCATATGAAGAAATCTCTGGATCTCCTCTCTAAATACCAAAGAGGCTCATACGGACGAAAAAAAAGGAAAAAGGAGGAAAGACATGTTTTTACCAAGTTTGTATTCTGCATGCAAGAAATTTTAGAATATTGTAATAGAATAGGAAAAGAGAAACGAAAAAGAGTCTAAAAAAACCGTTGTTGATTCTTGATTTGAAGGAGTAGTAGAGTTTTTTAGCTTCAAGTAATTCTGGTTGGTTGCTTATTACCGTATTCTCAATCTTCAATACGCAGGTATTAGCATAGTTTTTTTTTTTCCTGTTTTATGATGTAATTTATGATCTCAGTATTATAACTTTATGAATATTGCTTATGAGATATTTGATGAAGGAGCTACAACCTGACGATTTTTTGTTTTGTTTTGTTTTTGTTTTTTCTCTTCTAATAATTCTGAAGTAATAGTTAGTTTTGATTGATATTCTATATAAAATGGCACTCTGTAAACAGGAATTCAAAACATGAAAGTTTAATCACATAACAAGTTGTTTGAGTCAAATATCCAGTATTCACAATAAAAATAGTTTGGATTATATATTGGACTAAAGGGATTTGAATTTTGTTCATTGGAGAAAATGTGAATTTGTATTTTTAAAGTATAAAAAAGAGGTAAAACAAAATGGCAGATTCGAATTTCCTTCTTTTTCTATTTTTGTTTTACTATTATTTTAACAAAGGGGAAAGTGTGTGTCATTTTAAAGGATGTAAAGTTGTGTCATTTTAAGAGAGAGAAAGAGATAGATAAAAGAGGAGAGAGAGAGTTGACAAAAAAATAAAGGTGTGGGTCCCATTTCTTTGTGAGAGTGAAAGGATATAAGTTGTGTCATTTAAAAGGATAAACATTTTTCCCTTTAACAAATGCATATTGAATGGCATATTAAGGTACATGGGTAGCTAGAAACGTTCTATTATATTCGTCTCCTGGTCTTTTATATAGAACCCAACGAAATACATGGTAAAAAATATATAACAATCATGTAACCAACAATACTGAATGATTAGGCTAGTAAGAGTGGACTAGTGGAGGAGAAATGTTTAATGAAGGATGAGATCATTTTAATATCTCATGTGAGGACAAAAAAGGTAGATGGGTCCTTCCTTAGTTTTTTTGTTTTTATGACCATTCACGTACTCATGTTACTTCCTTGCACAACTTAACGTAGCTTTATAACCAGAATCGATGTCCACGAAGTTGAACTGTTGCGCTTTAAACTACGTTATGTTATTATCTTGATATTAAATCCAATTTCAAATGGTTGATGTTTTTTTTTTCCTTTATATCAAAATTCGAATTTTATTAGTAATAAATATTTTGCTACTTTATTTAAAATATCAAATGTATAATGGTTTGATTCCAATATTATGGTTATAGTAAGAAGAAGAGATTAGTTGAGTTGTGACAACTTGTTAATCTCGATTTTTATCATTTTAACTGTGATAGTCTGGTGAATTTAAATCGTTTAGTAATAACAAATGAACAGATAAAGAGGATTTTTTTTAATTATTATGAAAATTGTGTTGAAAAAGAAAATCAGTTAAAATGGGAATTTAGCTGAGTCGTGACGACTTGTTAACCCAAAATATTTTGCTTCGGGTCATTTTAGTTGTGACAGCTTGAAGACCCAAGCTCATTTCTATATTAAAAGATAAATTTATTTATTTCTCATAATAAAAGATTAGCTGAGTTGAGATAGCTTGCTAATCTTATAACCTCGGATTATTTTGGTTGTGACAGCTTGATAATCTGAAACTACTGAATTTGTATCAAAAAAATCATATTTATATTTTATAGAGAAAAGAAAATATTCTTAAAAGCTATTTATAATTTGCACAATTAATCTAAGGTAACCGTTTTGCAACGGATGTGTTAGGGGTGTAGTGGGATTAAGTTTCCACCCTTCCTTGCGCATAATTGGACTCTCAAACCTTTGATCTATAATTTTAAAGACCAGTTTGCAATAAAAGATTTTCCAATTTTTACAAAGTAAATAAAATTGGTGGCGACTCCACTATTATTTTTTTAAATTTTGGGTCGTTACAGTTTTCAATGCTCATTTATATCCAAATACACATAATTAATATAATTCTCCATTAAATCATGAAATCATAGAATTCATGCATTAAGCATATAAAATCAAGAGAATTATATGCAATCATGGCACCAAAATATCATAATTAAGCCCTAAAATAACTCTCTTTTAGAAAGTTATCATTAATCAATTTACAGATATCCAAGCTCATCAAATTAAAAGATGACGTAATCAAATGAGATTTATATTGCACTCATATATCGATCATGTTTTATCCCATTTTTGTCAAAACAAGAAAACTATAATTGATTGAAGTCCACAATAATTGATTGAAATCCACAATGATTATTAAAAAAATGAGAAAAGTTCAAAAACCATCTATGTGCTATTGTTTTCAGTCAGATACACTTATATATATATATATATATATATATATATATATATATATATATATATATATATAATCACTTAACCCTTGTGATTTTTTTATCCAATCCCTCTAAGTACTTTTAGAAATTTGACTAAATATGTTTATTTTACTCTTTTTAGAAGAGAAAATAATGTAATAAAAAAATTAAGACCAAATATTATGAAAAATTAGAATACTTAATAAAAGACTAAAAGAAAAAAAACTAAATATGTCTAAATAAAAAATAAGAATAAGAACAAAAATTAGAAAAAAAAGGCCAAATATGTTAAATATCACAACAGTGAGAGGCAAAATTAAAAATAAAAATAGTCTAAATGAAAAAATATATACTTAATACAAAAAATAGAAGAAAAACTAAGATAACAAATAAAATAAAAAAATAGAACAAAAAGAAATTACAATTATGAGTTTTTAATATATTTGGTTTTCTTTTTTCTTTTTCTTTTTGTTTTGTCCTTGATCTATTTTTTTCTTTTTTTATTTAGATATGTTTGATATTTTTTCTATTTTATTTAGATATGTTTGATCTTTTTCCTACGTGGCACAATCTCGTTACCCGATCAGAATTAATGTACCAATCACAATCAAAAAAGAAAATGAAGAAAAAGAACTATTTAATTAATGTACTAATCACAATTAATATACCAATCACCAATTACAATTAATGTATCAATCACCAATCATAATTAATGTATCAATCACCGATCACAATTAACTTTGATCACAATTAATGTTTCAATCAGGTAGGTTATCACATGGACTTCTTAAGAAATGTTAAGCTATTTAACCCAAGGGCATTGAATCTCCTCTTTCCATTTAAATTTATGTTTGTATTGAGAAAAGTAGTAGCATCAGCAACAATCAAGCTCACTTTCAGCCATATTTTAACTCAAGAGTCCTATTTATTTTTTGTTTGATATATGTGTCAACTGTCAAGAGGGGGTGAGCCTCGAGGAGTGATAAAATTGTTCTTTTGTGACTGTCACAAGTTTGAATCCAAAAAACAGCATCTTTGCAATTATGCAGAAGTAAGGTTGCGTATAAATTTGCTGCAGTGTTACACAGAGATAAACAAGAGTAGTAGAGTCAAGTAATAGGGATAAAAAGGTATACCAAAGAAATAAAAAAGGGTTAGTAGCGTACTTCTAAAGAGGTGGTGATCCAAACTGCCTCGGGGCATAAACTCATAAAGCAATGATCTTTGCTCATCTTCAATACAGAAACCAACCAATTTAACAATATTGGGATGGACAAGATCACCCAGATAGTTTAATTCAGCCTGGGAAAAAGTAAGAAAAATCGAGAAATGTTAACAAAAAAAGAATTGTAAAAATGAGAAATTTGAAAAGGAAAAAGTTGAAAAGATATATAAGTTTCATACAAGCCATTCTTTGTGACCCTGATGTCCATTATGGTTGAGGATCTTGACTGCAACTGTAAGCCCAGTACTTGGTTTCACAGGTGCACTACCATTCTCCTCAATCCAACCCTTGAGGACACAACCAAACCCTCCCTCACCAAGAAGACTCTCTGGTCTGAAATTCCTAGTTGCCACCTTAAGTTCATTGAATGTGAATTTTCTCAAACAAGAAGCAAACTTCAACTCCTCACTGAATTTTGGAGTGGAAGGGATACTTTCCACATTACTAGTTGTTGTAGAGGACTCTGGAGGAGCAACTGTTTCATTTGTGCTTTTTTCAAATGCAGATTTGTTTTCCTCTGGTTCAATTATCCCCAACTTGGTATTGTCACCTAAAAACATGGTTTTGAAAACCTTCAGTAGTTTGCAAATGATAAGAACTCATATACCTGTTGTTCCAAGAAACTCAGAATTAATGATGTTTCTTAAAACAAATTTGCACCCTCAACACAAAAAGTCTTGGATAGATCATGTAACCATAAAGTAAAGATAAAAAAAAATTTTGTGGCCACCCAAAATTGATGTCAAATAGAAGATATTTCCTGAAACTAAATAACTGGGAAAAGGAAAGAAAATCACCATTATGGGTAGTAGTGCCACTTATGGAGCTATCAACTTTTGTCCTTGAAGGTATGCAGCTGCCAAAGAAACTGAATCCAAAAGACCATCTTCTCTTCTTCTAAGCACCCTTTAATATACCAATGAATAAAAAGAACTATTTAATTAATGTACTAATCACAATTAATATATAAATCACCAATCACAATTAATGAATCAATCACTAATCATAATTAATGTATCAATCACCGATCACAATTAATTATGATCACAATTAATGTATCAATCGGGTAAGAAGTTATTCAGTCCAAACTCGAAAGAAAAGTGGGGTGTTGAATGGAAAAGCGGGAGAGTGCTTGGAACAGAGGGGAAGTTTTTCCACAACGAGCAGTTCGGGCAGGCTTGGAATATGTAAAGTAGGCATTGGGGCAGTGTGGGCAAGAGAGAGAAAGTGACATCCATTTCTTTTTCTTTTCATAAACAGCACTGCCACTTGGTAAATTGCAACTTACAACTTTCCAGAGATAATGTTCTTATTTCCACGTGGAAAACTATTCAAAAATGAACTAAATCATTAAAAATAAGGGAAAAATATTTGTCATCTTAAATGACATAAAGTTATATCATTTTTAATGAAAATACGTCATTTTGGTAAGTTTTTACATTCTCTCTCCTCCATTTTCTTTTAATTTTTAATTTTATAAATTAGAGAAAATAACAAAACACACAAAAATGACATAATTTCATTAAAAATGACACAAAGTTGTGTCATTTAAAATGACAAACACTAAACCCTTAAAATAAAATGATAACTACAAATATTTTTGGTCAATGTAATTTAGGACTTGGAGCACTAGCACTATCATTCATTCATGTTAAGACACGTTATCTGCATTATTATTATTATTATTATTATTATTATTATTATTATTATTATTATTATTATTATTATTATTATTATTATTTTCTTGATCTATATTGATTATTCACTTTTCGTATGTTGGCAATGACACTCAATGGCAGAATGGCAAACTAACTTTTTTTTTAACGTTTTGTGAGCAAATTCATGAAATAAGAGACAATAGAATCAATCATGTCACGGTTCTCTCCATGCCTTTAAGAGATTGGGTTAGGTCACTATGTCGCCCAATGCTGATTCCTTTTCTTGAATCTAAATTGTATTATATTTGTACGAGTTTATGTTGTGATTATTTTTCTTTCTCGTTGTTTGTTTCGAAATCAACTGTTAAAAGATTGAGCAACCAACCCTAAAAAAAAAATTACACTAAACATATTAAGTAAACTACATTAATAGTAAGAAATTCTAAATTAGGATTATATAATTTTAGAATACCAAAAGATTTAGACTTACTTGTTGTTGAAGACATGATTCTTGATTTCTATGTTTACTTGCTTCTTGTTTGCTTTGACGCTTCAGCAAGGTTGAAAAGATCTTCATCTTCATCTGCAATTCACAAACCACTCTTTAATTCACAACTGTCAATGGGGCGAGTTATGGAGATATTGTTTTTTCAATGTATATGAATGCAGAGGACCTAAACAAATTTATAAGCCCCTTCCTACCATGGGCCTATGGGTTTGGCCCATACTATTTTTCATATTAATTGTTGTGCAATTGTGTACCCCTTTATCAATCACACATTTCGCAAGTACACGTGTCAACAAGTAATAAAGTGGATGTGTGAGTCCAGATATCGTTCCCACAAAGAAAACTATAAAATTAGGATCAATTTGAAGCAATCAAGGTAACAAAAATAGTTGGTAAAAAGCTAATGACTAATTAACAATTAAGAAATAAAATAAACTAAACTAATGATTAAGGATGCAGCAATACAATAGGTGTCCAAGTATTCAAAGGTAGATTGTGATCAATTTCCCCATTATTACAACTTCACCAGAATGCAGTAACTATGCTACAACAATTATCCATTCAATAATCAGAACACTAATGCATGCAAGGGCTCTCACCAACACTACATGTATACTAAGTCCCACATCTCTATGGCCAACATAGTTATGAATCATCAAGTGCAAGTTCCATTTGATTTTGTGGTGTGAATGATCTCTCTACCCACAATTAACAAATTAAATTAGTTAAACCACAATGCTTGATAACTTTCTGAGTTCACCTATATCTCTATAGCCCAAACCCTAATTATCTTGCAGCTCTCTCTCGATAAGTCAACAAGAATAAAAACAAGCACTTTATTAAGCAACTGAAAGGAAAATCATGTAACAAAGTTAAAACAATAATGATTACATCACAATAAAGGTACTCTATCACCTAATCTTAGCAATTTAGCTTTGGATATGATCATACTTATGCAGGCCTGGTGAAGAAGATCAACATGTTGAAGGATCGTGATTGGCAAAAAGATTCCTGTTTTGATAACTCCTCCCCAAAGTTGTCTTGGGTTGCTGGAAAGGAAAGAAAAAAAGAAAATAGGGACGATGCGGTAGCACTGCTTTCACAGCTACCATGGGCTCTGTAACACCCCGTGTATACCCGGTTTATTAACATGTTACCGTATTAAGCCACACTTAATTAATATGCGGAATTTTTTTTTCTTAAATTCAATTATGACGTCATTATAATTACCAAGTTGCATTACTCAATTTATTTTCAAAATATCGCCTGTATATGATTGCAAAAGACATCTAACTGAAATACCTCATAATTATATATAATAAGTTTCTACATTATTACAAGTCGAACATAAAATCTAACATAGTCAAATGTGACATGGACAACCCCCATGCTCACACAAACAAGGCAACATCACCAAATAAGTCTCAACATAATATTATTTAAATGAAAATAAAAACATAACAGCAATAAACACAGTCCAACATCAGCATGTCAGCAACTAACTAAGTCAGCTTTGGCCTCCTGATGCTTGAGGTATCAACCCCAGCATTACCTGAACATGAAATGATACCCCAAACATGGGGTGAGATCTCTAACAAGAAATCTGAGTAAGACAAAGGGTCCTCAGGGAACTTCCACCCCGAGCTCACTTACATGTGTAATATAAGTTCTAAAAACAGTTTACAATATAAGTTCTGAAAATAGTGCAATGCAACAGATAATCATGTTTTTGTGTCAAATCAATTCTACTGGCCAGAGAAATGCAGGAAATACGTCTAAATCTTATAGATACTGCAAAACGCTACTTGCACCCACCCACAGCCCCACCATATTGTATGACGCTACATACTCAGGCTTGCCGTCTCGGTGGAACAACACATACATATTAAAAACCATTGCACATAACAACTTAAAACAGTTCAAATATAAAAGCATGAAAGCACAGCATGCATATAAACCATCCCCCCATGAGGTATGGTGGAACCACACGGTGGCTAAACCGAGGACACGAAAGCTTACCTGTCACAACCAAATCCTCTAATAATAACTCGGTGTCCTAAAGGTCACCAACGCGGTATCCAAAAATATCACAGCCTTTGAAGCTCCACAAAAGAAGAACAAGATGATTCGTGCCTTCAATGTAGGATCGCTCAAACACAGAACTAACAAATAAAATAACTAGTCAACAATGTCGTGAGGACTTGTGCAGAAAGAGAACAAACTTCTCTGAAATATTTTACTAAACTTCGTTGCTTCTCAATTCTCTCTATTTCTCAAACAATATACTAAACTATTTCTAGGCTAAAATTTGAATTTCTAAAACTATAACACTAAATAGCCATAAACACAATTAAAACCAAATTTAATTACAAAAAAATAACGACTGACTCTTAAACTCCATTATTGCTAACCTTATGACTCATAAATTACATAACAGACAAATTCAAACAAAAAAACTCCTAAAATAAATGCTAAACTTATGACTCATAAATTCTATAACTAACAAATTCAAACCAAAAATTCCTAAAATAAATGCTAATCTTATGACTCATAAATTCCATAACTGACAATTTTAAACCAAAAACTCCTAAAATAAATGCTTACCTTATGACACATAAAATCCATAACTGACAATTTCAAACCAAAAATTCCTAAAATAAATGCTACCCTTATTACTCATAAATTCCATAACTGACAATTTCAAACCAAAAACTCCTAAAATAAATGCTAACCTTACTTTAGCCACTGGAATAGTGCAGGGATCCACTGGATCTAATGATCTCTCTACCAAACCCTAGCCTCACCCTTTGATTCGTTGGATCTCTCTCAACGAACCCTCAATTTCTCTCTAAGTATTTCCCCCACCTTCTCTGTAAGAACCCGCACCGCTAATTAAGGTAATTAGTGAATTAATTATGATAATTAGGAAATGATTCCATAATTGACCTTAATAATTATTATGAGGCTTAAATAATTATACTGAGTGAGCAAAAATGCTGAAAGTCGCTTTTCGGAAGAAAAGCGCAGATACCGGTTCTGCTACCCGGTATAAATGCGTACCGGAAAAGTATCCCGGAAAATTATAACGAATGCATGATAATTACTAGAATATTATGTAGGACTTGTAAAACAAGTTTCAAGTCAAAATAACGTAATCTGATGCCAGAAATGATACTGGCTATGGAAAAGCGCCTACCGGAAAGGTGCTCCGAAAAATAAAATAAAAATATGACAAATCTTAGAAAAATGTCTAGGTCTAGATTCCAAAGTTTGGGATCAAAATCTTTTACTTTGCTATTAAGGCTAATACTGCGCGTTAAGTGGCCTTGTGCCTATAAATAGACATACTAAGGCACAAAACCCTAGGCACACTCATTTTATACGTGAAAGGCTGCTGCTGAATGTGTGAGGCACTGTTCCATTGCCTTCCACACCATTTTTGAAGCCAAGTCTTCATCTTTGTTTGGTTCCTCCCCTTTCTTCTTCATCAAAACACTTTGTGAGGGTGTGTATGTGACTTGTGAGTGTGGAGAGTCATTCTTGGGAGTGTCCTGTCACTGTGTTTGTGAGGGTTGAGGGGCTGAGTTGGTGTTCCTTTGGTGAGAGCTCTTGTTCTTGGCTTGTGAAGCAACAAGGAGCTTCCTTTGTGTTGAAAGGGCCAAACTTTGTGCCATTTTCGTACACCTTTGTGTGGCCTGAGTTGAGGAACTTTTGGAGAGCACCAAGAGCACACACTACTCTGTTTCAAGCTTTGGGGTAAGTCACATTAACTTGATCATGTGTTTTTGTGGCCTAAAGGTGGTATCTTGGTATGTTAATGTGTTTAACATGTAACCAACACGTAAGTGAACTTGTATATGCTTAAAAATGGATCCTTTAACGTGTACGTGTGTTAAAAGTTGAATCTTTGGACTGAATATTCACGAAATGCAGAAACTGCATTCTGTCGTGAGATATCCGGATATTTGTCGAGCAGATATCCGGATATCCATATCCGGATATGGTATCCGGATATTGATATCCGGATATGGGACCTGGGTATCCGGATATGGTCAGTGTGATATCCGGATATGACATATCCGGATATGTCCCTTATGATATCCGGATATCCTGGTTTTCGCTGAACAGTAGCTGTACTGTGTGAACAGTAAGCTATTGGGGGTTTGTGGACACTAGATTAAGGAAGTTGAACTTCTGTAATTAATAAACTAAGTCAGAATCATATGATTAAGGGCTTATGGCTTTGTTGGAAGCCTTAAGACGTAAAACGTAAAAGAAAGGCGTAGTCTTTAAGTTGTATGCTTGTGTTGCATAATTAATGATATAATATTGATCCGTATCAGATTGTGATACTGCTGAGTTTGGACTTGAGATTGGTTGGACTCTTGGCTTGGATAGCTAGCTTGCAAGGTAAGCTTTCGTGTCCTCGGTTTAGCCATTTTGTGGTTCCACCATGTCCCATGGGGATGTGGTTTATGCATGCTGTGTTACATGCTTTGATGTTTTGGAAATGTTGTTGAGCTATTATGTGCAATGTGCTTTTATGATATGCATGTGGTGTCCACCTATACGGTAAGCCTGAGTATGTAGTACATACAAGATGGTGAGGCTGTGGGTGAGGTGCAAGCGGTGTTCCTTGTACTCATGTGGGTTTAGACGTATTCCTGCATTTCTCTGGCCAGTAGATTTGATAAACACACATGGCATGATTATCTGCTGCATCGCATAGTTTTGGAACTTATATTGTAAATACTGTTTTTGAACTTATATTACACATGTAAGTGAGCTTGGGGTGGAAGATCCTTGAGGACCCCTTGTCTTACTGAGATTTCTTGTTTAGAGATCTCACCCCACGTTTGGGGACGCTTATTTCAGGATCAGGTAATGTTGAGGGCTCAGGTGGCAGGAGGCCAGAGCTGAGTTGATATTATGATATACTGACATGCTGGATTTGACTGTTGTTTATGTTTACGCTTATGATTACATTGAGACTGTTGTTGGGCATTGTGCCTTATTTGGTGAGCATGGGGTTTGTCCATGCCACATGGTTGTTATTGTCTTTTAATTGAAGTTGTAATTAAAGTATCAGGATTTTGACCCAGGCTATGTGTTGTAGTCCTGCGGCTTTAGATACTCACTTTATATTTATTCATGAGGTATTTCAGTTAGTTGTCTTGCAATTTACATACAGGCAGTATTTTATGAAATTGATTAAGTAATCAAGTTAGCTAAGGTTAATGACGTCATAATTGAATTAAAGAAAAATTTATTCCGCATTTTAATTAAGCGTGGCTTAATACGATAGTATGTTAACAATCCGGGTTAACACGGGCTGTTACATTTTATGGTATCAGAGCACTTTCTAGGGAAAAGCCTGTATGTATTGCAATAACTTAGGATGTTTCGTTGCGTGTCTACTTTGCGTTCTCTCTGATTGGTGCGTGTTATGATAATGCATATGTGACCACATGGCGTGGGCCTGATCAACTCATTCTTTGTGTAACTTGTGCAGAGTCATGGTGCCACCAAGGAGGAACCCTAGTACGAGCGAGGATCAATCGGATCCTATCCTGGCTGCATTAGCTGAGATGCAGGCGGCCCGACTAGCCGACCAGGAGGCCACGGGGTTGGCAAACCAGGCGATGCTGGACGCTATCAGAGATGCGAACAGACGAGCCACGGCTGAGGTTCTGGAGGAGAACCGGATGGCCAACATGACTATGATGAGGGTCATGTTGGAGGAGTTAAGGGCTGGTCCTGCTGCTGGCCAGTGTCCTCCACCACCTCCACCGCCGCCACCGCCTCCACCTCCGCCTAGTCAACAGGAGGACACCCAGAGTCAGATGGGTGAGGGCAGTCACTTGACGGGGGCTTTGCAGACCATCCCCGTATTTGCTGAGGATCGTGACGAGATCGATCGCCGGCTGAATGCTTTCCGCAAGCATAAGCCACCTTCTTTCGACGGATCTTATGACCCCATTGCTGCTGCCAGATGGCTACAGGCATTGGACAAGATCTTCCGGATCATGCAGTGTACTGATCCACAGAAGCTGATGTTCGCCACTTACATGCTGGAGGGCGAGGCCCATGAGTGGTGGACCAACATTTCTCACATCTACGAGATGCAGGGCCGTGTGATGACGTGGCCATTCTTCGAGGAGTGCTTTCTGGGTCAGTACTTTCCTTATGACTCTCAGGAGAGGAAGCAAGGAGAGTTTGACCGTTTGGTGCAGGGCTCGTTGTCTGTCGACGAGTACCTGGCCAAGTTTAATGAGTTGGTCAAGTTTGCTCATTTCCGTATGGCGAGACCGACTCCTGTTTTTCTTGCTGCTAAGTTCCGGAGGGGACTTAATGAGGACATTGCCGGACATCTTGCTGGTTCTGCTTCGAGAGACTTCAGAGCTTTAGTACAGCAGTGTCGTGACATTGAGGACTATTGTCGTGCGAGTCAGGCAAAGAAGGCCAAGATTGAGGTGCCACAGGGTACCGGCGGTTCCGCTCCCTGGAGGGACCAGAAGTTTGCAAACAAGGGCAAGGGCAAACAGTTGGCGGCTAAGCAAGCGCCAAATCAGTTTAAAAAGACTTTAACTCAGGGGAACACAGCTAGACCTCCTGCTCCCAGATGCTCGGGATGCGGGAAATCACATTTTGGGCCGTGTTCTACCGGACAGTTGATATGCTTCCAGTGTGGCAAGGAGGGCCACTACTCCAGAGATTGCCCGACAGCGAGAGTTGCTGCAGTGCAGGCTGTGCCATTGCAGATGGTTCCTACTGGGGCACCAGTCGTGCCACCTACTACAGGGCGTGTGTATACTTTGGATCGTCAGCAGTCGGACAGAGCTCCGAACCTGGTCAGAGGTACTGTTACCATTGGTGGTTCAGCTGTTGATGTGCTGTTTGATTCCGGGGCAACGCATTCTTTTGTTGCTACCCCTATTGCTGTGGGGCTTGAGTTGCCCAGTGATGTGCTTTCTCCACCGATGCGGGTGACCACCGCCACCGGAGAAAAATGTTTGACCTCCACTGTTCATCGCGATGTAGCGTTTCAGTGGGATGGCCGTGACTTCTCGGTAGATCTGATAGGATTGCCGATGGCCAACCTGGAGATTATTCTGGGCATGGATTGGTTGTCCAGAAACTGTGCATTGATTGATTGTTGTGCCAAGAGAGTGGTGATGTCTCCGGGTGGGTCCACAGCCAGTTCCTCACCGTTCATTTCAGTCCTGCAGGCGAGGAGGGCCTTGAGAGCAGGGGCATTTGGCTATGTCATGTTGGGAGGTTTGGTGAGTGGGACACAGGAGGATCACACTGGCATTCCTGTGGTGAGGGAATTCCTCGAGGTGTTTCCCGAGGAGATTCCTGAGTTTCCACCGCAGAGGGAGATAGAGTTCTCCATAGATTTATTGCCTGGTGTGGGGCCTATTTCATTGGCTCTATACCGGATGTCGCCACCGGAGTTGGCGGAGCTGAAGAAGCATATTGAGGAGCTTTCAGCGAAAGATTTCATTCGGCCGAGTGTGTCTCCCTGGGGAGCACCAGTCATTTTGTGAAAAAGAAAGATGAGACCATGCGGTTGTGCACCGACTACAGACAGTTGAACAAGGTGACAATCAAGAACAAGTATCCTCTTCCACGTATTGATGATTTGCTGGATCAACTCAGGGGTGCTTGCGTATATTCCAAGATTGATCTCCGGTCCGGTTACCATCAGATACGGGTAAAGCCGGAGGATGTCCCAAAGACAGCGTTTCACTCGAGGTACGGGCATTATGAGTACTTGGTGATTCCGTTTGGACTCACAAATGCACCCGCAGTGTTCATGGACTACATGAACAGGATCTTCCAGCCGTACCTGGATCAGTTTGTGATCGTCTTCATTGACGACATCTTAATTTACTCCAAGACGGAGGAGGAGCATGCTGAGCACTTGAAGATTGTTTTGCAAGTGTTGAAAGAGAAAAAGCTATATGCTAAGCCGTCAAAATGTGAGTTTTGGCTCAAGGCGGTGAAATTTCTGGGTCATGTGATTTCCGCTGATGGAGTTGCAGTTGATCCTAACAAGATTGAGGCCGTGATGGACTGGGAGAGGCCCAAGACGGTTACAGAAGTGAGAAGCTTCTTGGGTTTGGCAGGGTACTATAGGAGGTTCATAGAGGGATTCTCCAAGATGGTGCTACCGATGACTCGCCTTAACCGAAAGGAGACTCCATTCGTGTGGACACATGAGTGTGAGGAGTGCTTCCAGGAGTTGAAGGAGAGACTGACTACTGCTCCTGTGTTAGTCCTTCCTGATCCTGCGGAACAGTTTGAGTTATACTGCGATGCCTCTGGAAAAGGGCTAGGCTGTGTGTTGATGCAGAAAGGGAAAGTTGTTGCCTATGCTTCAAGACAGTTGAAACCTCATGAGGAGAACTACCCGACTCACGACTTGGAGTTGGCAGCCATTGTTTTTGCTTTCAAGATTTGGAGGCATCACCTGTTTGGCATGAAGTTTGCTGTATTCAGTGATCACAAGAGCCTGAAGTATCTGTTTGACCAGAAGGAGTTGAACATGAGACAGCGAAGATGGATGGAGTTCTTGAAGGACTTCGACTTCGAGTTGAGGTATCATCCTGGCAAGGCCAATGTGGTAGCCGATGCTTTGAGTCGGAAATCCGTGAGCTTATCCAGCTTGATGATGAGCGACTACGAGGTAATCGAAAAGTTCAGAGACTTGAGAGTGAACTCCTTGTTTGGGGGCGCACTGCTCGAAATGGAAACAGCAGAAGTGATTAATGAGCTGATGGAAAAGATTAAAGAGGCGCAAGTGCAAAGAGAGTGCCTTGATTATGTGAAGAACCAGGACGGTGTGTCTTGGAACGAGGATGGTTTGCTGCTGTTCCAGAAGAGGATTGTTATTCCTCGAGGGCCATTGACCGAAGAGGTCATGGCAGAGGCTCATAAGGGTCGGTTTACTATCCACCCTGGTGCGACGAAGATGTATCAAGACTTAAAAAGAAACTTTTGGTGGCCGGGCATGAAGAAGGACATAACGGTCTACGTGTTCAAGTGCCTTATTTGCCAGAAAGTAAAGATTGAGCACCAGAAACCGTTTGGTAAACTTCAACCTCTGGAGATTCCACAGTGGAAGTGGGAGAGTATTTCCATGGACTTCGTGGTGGGACTGCCTAAAACTCAGGCTGGTTGTGACTCTATTTGGGTCATAGTGGACAGATTGACCAAGTCTGCCCATTTTCTTCCAGTGAAGGTGAGCTTCACTACAGAGCAGTTGGCCAAGCTTTATGTCCGCGAGATTGTGAGGCTTCACGGGGTGCCCGAAAGTATCACCAGTGATAGAGACCCGAAGTTCACATCTCGGTTCTGGGAGGCGCTGCAGGAGGCTTTTGGTACGCAGTTGAGATTGAGTACCGCCTATCATCCTCAGACTGACGGACAGACTGAACGGACCATCCAGACATTGGAGGACATGTTGAGAGCTTGCACGTTGGAGCAGGGCTCTGCATGGGATAGGTACCTTCCGTTGGTATAATTCTCGTACAACAACAGTTTTCATGCTAGTCTGGGCATGGCACCCTACGAGGCGCTGTATGGTAGGAGGTGTCGGACTCCCACTTGCTGGTCCAAGGTTGGAGATAAAGAACTATTTGGCTTGGACTTTGTCCAAGATACTACCCAGCAGATCCAGATGATCAGGGAGAAGTTGAAGCAGGCGCAGAATCGCCAAAAAAGCTACTATGATGTCAAGCATCGACCACTGGAGTTCAGTGAGGGTGAGCACGTGTTTGTGAAACTTTCACCTGTCACCGGTGTTGGACGGGCACTCGGAGTGAGGAAGTTGAGCCCGCGGTTCATTGGGCCCTACCAGATCCTTGGTAGAGTAGGACCTGTTGCCTATCGACTCGCCTTGCCTCCGAACCTAGCCAACATCCACGACGTGTTTCACGTGTCTCAGCTTCGGAGGTACATAGCAGACCCTTCGCACGTGGTGCAGCCGGATGATGTGGAGGTTCGGGAGAACCTAAAGACTCCCGTCGGACCAATCAAGATCCTCGATCGAGGCGAGAAACAGCTTAGAAGCAAGATCATTCCGATGGTCAAGGTGCAGTGGACTGGGCGTAGTCCCGAGGAGTGCACGTAGGAGCGAGAGGATGATCTTCTCCGACAGTATCCCGACTTTCGAGACAGGTATGTTTCTGATTTTGAGGACAAAATCCTTAAAAAAGTGGGGTGAATGTAAGAACCCGCACCACTAATTAAGGTAATTAGTGAATTAATTATGATAATTAGGAAATGATTCCATAATTGACCTTAATAATTATTATGGGGCTTAAATAATTATACTGAGTGAGCAAAAATGCTGAAAGTCGCTTTTCGGAAGAAAAGCGCAGATACCGGTTCTACTACCCGGTATAAATGCGTACCGGAAAAGTATCCCGGAAAATTATAACGAATGGATGATAATTACTAGAATATTATGTAGGACTTGTAAAACAAGTTTCAAGTCAAAATAACGTAATCTGATGCCAGAACTGATACTGGCTATGGAAAAGCGCGTACCGGAAAGGTGCTCTGAAAAATAAAATAAAAATATGACAAATCTTAGAAAAATGTCTAGGTCTAGATTCCAAAGTTTGGGATCAAAATCTTTTACTTTGCTATTAAGGCTAATACTGCGCGTTAAGTGGCCTTGTGCCTATAAATAGACATACTAAGGCACAAAACCCTAGGCACACTCATTTTATACGTGAAAGGCTGCTTCTGAATGTGTGAGGCACTGTTCCATTGCCTTCCACACCATTTTTGAAGCCAAGTCTTCATCTTTCTTTGGTTCCTCCCCTTTCTTCTTCATCAAAACACTTTGTGAGGGTGTGTATGTGACTTGTGAGTGTGGAGAGTCATTCTTGGGAGTGTCCTGTCACTGTGTTTGTGAGGGTTGAGGGGCTGAGTTGGTGTTCCTTTGGTGAGAGCTCTTGTTCTTGGCTTGTGAAGCTCCAAGGAGCTTCCTTTGTGTTGAAAGGGCCAAGCTTTGTGCCATTTTCGTACACCTTTGTGTGGCCTGAGTTGAGGAACTTTTGGAGAGCTCCAAGAGCACACACTACTCTGTTTCAAGCTTTGGGGTAAGTCACCTTAACTTGATCATGTGTTTTTGTGGCCTAAAGGTGGTATCTTGGTATGTTAATGTGTTTAACATGTAACCAACACGTAAGTGAACTTGTATATGCTTAAAAATGGATCCTTTAACGTGTACGTGTGTTAAAAGTTGAATCTTTGGACTGGATATTCACGAAATGCAGAAACTGCATTCTGTCGTGAGATATCCGGATATTTGTCGAGCAGATATCCGGATATCCATATCCGGATATGGTATCCGGATATTGATATCCGGATATGGGACCTGGGTATCCGGATATGTTATATCCGGATATGGTCAGTGTGATATCCGGATATGATATATCCGGATATGTCCCTTATGATATCCGGATATCCTGGTTTTCGCTGAACAGTAGCTGTACTGTGTGAACAGTAAGCTATTGGGGGTTTGTGGACCCTAGATTAAGGAAGTTGAACTTCTGTAATTAATAAACTAAGTCAGAATCATATGATTAAGGGCTTATGGCTTTGTTGGAAGCCTTAAGATGTAAAACGTAAAAGAAAGGCGTCGTCTTTAAGTTGTATGCTTGTGTTGCATGATTAATGATATAATATTGATCCGTATCAGATTGTGATACTGCTGAGTTTGGACTTGAGATTTGTTGGACTCTTGGCTTGGATAGCTAGCTTGCAAGGTAAGCTTTCGTGTCCTCGGTTTAGCCATTTTGTGGTTCCACCATGTCCCATGGGGATGTGGTTTATGCATGCTGTGTTACATGCTTTGATGTTTTGGAAATGTTGTTGAGCTATTATGTGCAATGTGCTTTTATGATATGCATGTGGTGTCCACCTATACGGTAAGCCTGAGTATGTAGTACATACAAGATGGTGAGGCTGTGGGTGAGGTGCAAGCGGTGTTCCTTGTACTCATGTGGGTTTAGACGTATTCTTGCATTTCTCTGGCCAGTAGATTTGATAAACACACATGACATGATTATCTGCTGCATCGCATAGTTTTGGAACTTATATTATAAATACTGTTTTTGAACTTATATTACACATGTAAGTGAGCTTGGGGTGGAAGATCCTTGAGGACCCCTTGTCTTACTGAGATTTCTTGTTTAGAGATCTCACCCCACGTTTGGGGACGCTTATTTCAGGATCAGGTAATGTTGAGGGCTCAGGTGGCAGGAGGCCAGAGCTGAGTTGATATTATGATATGCTGACATGCTGGATTTGACTGTTGTTTATGTTTACGCTTATGATTACATTGAGACTGTTGTTGGGAATTGTGCCTTATTTGGTGAGCATGGGGTTTGTCCATGCCACATGGTTGTTATTGTCTTTTAATTGAAGTTGTAATTAAAGTATCAGGATTTTGACCCAGGCTATGTGTTGTAGTCCTGCGGCTTTAGATACTCACTTTATATTTATTCATGAGGTATTTCAGTTAGTTGTCTTGCAATTTACATACAGGCAGTATTTTATGAAATTGATTAAGTAATCATGTTGGCTAAGGTTAATGACGTCATAATTGAATTAAAGAAAAAGTTATTCCGCATTTTAATTAAGCGTGACTTAATACGATAGTATGTTAACAATCCGGGTTAACACGGGCTGTTACATTCTCTCTCTAGGATCTGAATGAGTGTCTAAGCAAGTGTAGCGTCTGTAGAATGCCTTTGTGTGTGGAGGTCATCCTTTTTTATACTTGATGTTCTGGGCCTTTTACAACTTCTCAAGCCCATTCGCATTTACCGCGTGAAGGGATAAGATTGACACCCTGTTATGCTGTAATGCTGACAAGGCATTTCTTCCTTAATTGTTGTAGCGCTGATCAAGGATAGTTTGAGATGTGATTTAAATGGTGCAGCGCTAATCAGGGACAAGTTGGAATGTTTGACCTGCAGAAAAATAACAATTGCATTTAATTGTTTTTGTAAACACCCAATTTTATCCCAAATATTAAAAGTATAAAAATACAAATAAAAATAATAAATTGTGAACTCTTTATTTTATCTTTTATAAAAAGAAAAACAAAAAAACATAAAAATACAAATACAAATGATAAATTGTGAATTCCTTATGTTTAAATATATTATTGTGAATTCCTTATGTTTAAATATATTATTGTTATTATTATTATTATTATTATTATTATTATTATTATTATTATTATTATTATTATTATTATAAAAAAGAAAAAAGAAAAAAAAAGGGCCCAAGCCCATTACCCATCACTTAACACACTCACACCTCCGACCCTAGCCACTTTGCCAACATAGGCTCCACACTTATCTTCTAGCAACGACGCCGACAAGAAAAAGAAAAGAGAGGCTACTAGATTCAATTTCAAGCAATCACCCAAAATTTCTTCCATCCCTGTTCGCACACGCAGCTGCTCCATCTGAGGAAAGGCGCCGCACTTCATTACTGGAAAAGGCAGAGGCGCCACACTATGAAGTCAAAAAAAGGTCTGCACACTTGAATAAAGCATAGCAGAGCAAACCCTCATATGAAGAAATCTCTGGATCCCCTCTATAAATACCAAAGAGGCTCAGACGGACGAAAAAAAAAGGAAGAAGGAGGAAAGACATGTTTTTACCGAGTTTGTATTCTGCATGCAAGAAATTCTAGAATATTGTAATAGAATAGGAAAAGAGAAATGAAAAAGAGTCTGAAAAAAATCGTTGTTGATTCTTGATTTGAAGGAGCAATAGAGTTTTTTAGCTTCAAGTAATTCTGGTTGGTTGCTGATTACCGTATTCTCAATCTTCTATACGCATATATTAGCATAGATTTTTTTCCTGTTTTATGATGTAATTTATGATCTCGGTATAATAACTTCATGAATATTGCTTGTGAGATGTTTGAAGAAGGAGCTACAACTTGACGATTTTTTGTTTTTTGTTTTTGTTTTGTTTTTGTTTTTTTTGTCTTTTCTCTTCTAATAATTTTGAAGTAATAGTTAGTTTTGATTGATATTCTATATAAAATGGCACTCTGTGAACATGAATTCAAAACATGAAATTTTAATCACATAACAAGTTATTTGAGTCAAATATCCAGTATTCACAATAAAATCAGTTTGGATTATATATGGGACTAAAGGGATTTGAATCTTGTTCATTGGTGAAAATGTGAATTTGTATTTTTAAATTATAAAAAAGAGGTAAAACAAAATGGCAGATTCGAATTTCCTTCTTTTTATATTTCTGTTTTACTATTATTTTAACAAATACATATTGAATGGCATATTAAGGTACATGGGTAGCTAGAAACGTTCTATTATATTCGTCTCCTGGTCTTTTATATAGAACCCAACGAAATACATGGTAAAAAATATATAACAATCATGTAACCAACAATACTGAATGATTAGGCTAGTAAGAGTGGACTAGTGGAGGAGAAATGTTTAATGAAGGATGAGATCATTTTAATATCTCATGTGAAGACAAAAAAGGTAGATGGGGTCCTTCCTTAGTTTTTTTGTTTTTATGACCATTCACGTACTCTTGTTACTTCCTTGCACAACTTAACGTAGCTTTATAACCAGAATCGATGTCCACGAAGCTGAACTGTTGCGCTTTAAACTACGTTATGTTATTATCTTGATATTAAATCCAATTTCAAATGGTTAATGTTATTTTTTCCTTTATATCAAAATTTGAATTTTATTAGTAATAAATATTTTGCTACTTTATTTAAAATATCAAATGTATAATGGTTTGATTCAAATATTATGGTTATAGTAACAAGAAGAGATTAGTTGAGTTGTGACAGTTTGTTAATCTCGATTTTTATTATTTTGACTATGACAGTCTGGTGAATTTAAATCGTTTAGTAATAACAAATGAACAGATAAAGAGGATTTTTTTAATTATTATGAATTTTGTGTCGAAAAAAATCAGTTAAAATGGAAATTTAGCTGAGTTGTGACGACTTGTTAACCCAAAATATTTTGCTTCGGGTCATTTTAGTTGTGACAGCTTGAAGACCCAAGCTCATTTCAAAAATCTATATTAAAAGATAAATTTATTTATTTCTCATAATAAAAGCTTAGCTGATTTAAGATAGCTTGCTAAAATTATAACCTCGGATTATTTTTGGTTGCGACAGCTTGATAATTTGAAACTACTGAATTTGTATCAAAAAAATCATATTTATATCTTATAGAGAAAAGCAAATATTCTTAAAAGCTATTTATAATTTGCACAATTAATTTAAGGTAACCGTTTTGCAACGAATGTGTCAGAGGTGTAGTGGGATTAAGTTTCCACCATTCCCTGCGGATAATTAGACTCTCGAACCTTTGATCTATAATTTTAAAGACTAGTTTGCAATAAAAAGTTTTCCAATTTTTACAAAGTAAATAAAATTTGTGGCGACTCCATTATTATTTTTTTAAATTTCGGGTCGTTACAGTTTTCAATGCTCATTTATATCCAAATACACATAATTAATATAATTCTCCATTAAATCATGAAATCATAGAATTGATGCATTAAGCATATAAAATCAAGAGAATTATATTCAATCATGGCACCAAAATATCACAATTAAGCCCTAAAATAACTCTCTTTTAGAAAGTAATCATTAATCAATTTACAGATATCCAAGCTCATCAAATTAAAAGATGACGTAATCAAATGAGATTTATATTGCACTCACATATTGATCATGTTTTATCCCATTTTAATCAAAACAAGAAAACTATAATTGATTGAAGTCCACAATAATTGATTGAAATCCACAATGATTATTAAAAAAATGAGAAAAGTTCAAAAACCATCTATGTGCTATTGTTTTCAGTCAGATACACTTATTTATATATATATATATATATATATATATATATATATATATATATATATATATATATATATATATATATATATATATATATATATAGGAAGGATATTCTTATTACCAAAATTTTCTACTACCAACTCACTACTATCTAATCACCATTTTATCTTTTTTCAAAAACATTTTAGCATTCTCTCTCTTTGATCCAATGATGATTAGATTGGTAGTAAGTTGGTATTGGAGAATTTTGGTAGTAAGAATATCCCTCCTCATATATATATATATATATATATATATATATATATATATATATATTTTCATCACTTAACCCTTGTGTTTTTTTATCCACCCCCTCTTAATACTTAGAAATTTGACTAAATATGCTTATTTTACTCTTTTTAGAAGAAGAAAATAATGTAATAAAAAAATTAAGACCAAATATTATGAAAAATTAGAATACTTAATAAAAGACTAAAACCAAATATGTCTAAATAAAAAAATTAGAATAAGAACAAAAATTAGAAGAAAAGATAAGACCAAATCTGTTAAATATCACAACAGTGATAGGAAAAATTAAAAATAAAAAAATAAAAAGTCTAAATGAAAAATATATATACTTAATACAAAAAATAGAAGAAAAACTAAGATAACAAATAAAATAGAACAAAAAGAAATCACAATTATGAGTTTTTAATATATTTGGTTTTCTTTTTTCTTTTTCTTTTTGTTTTGTCCTTGATCTATTTTTTCTTTTTTATTTAGATATGTTTGATCTTTTTTCTATTTTATTTAGATATGTTTGATGTTTTTCCTACGTGGCACAATCTCGTTACCCGATCAGAATTAATGTACCAATCACAATCAAAAAAAGAAAATGAAGAAAAAGAACTATTTAATTAATGTATTAATCACAATTAATATATCAATCATCAATCACAATTAATGTATCAATCACTAATCATAATTAATGTATCAATCACCGATCACAATTAATTTTGATCACAATTAATGTTTCAATCAGGTAGGAAGTTATTTACCCAGTTACCTTGGTACATATCTTTATTTACCCGGGTACATACCCGATTACTCTGGTACATATCTTTATTTACCCTGGTACACCCAGTTTGTAACACCCCATTGTATTCCGGTTGTTAATATCCATAATATTTAGCATACATAGCGGAAGACTTTATTTTAAAGAATAATAAAGCGTCTTATAAAAATAAAATTACGAGTAAACTTTTGTCAAAATATTTTCAAGCATTCATCTGATATATTGCATTAGCGTGACATTAACGTTTAAGTCTACTAATTAAAACCATTCGCCATCTCACATCGAACATCAAGTTGCTGCACACGCAGTGATAACCCACCAGCTATCTGGTACCCAAAACACCAAGGCAAGCAATGACATCCAGTTCTAGAACATCAACAAATTTTCCAAATTGCTCCTTTATAGCCATTTGACTGATCCACTTGATAGCAACCTAATGCTTGACCCATCCTTCAATTCTGCACTACTCTTTCATCAAAACTATATTACAAATTGAAAAATGAAAATTTAGCATTTCGCATCCACCAATCTCTTTTAACTTCTCAAAATATAATACGTCTCAAATATGGCATATGCAGGTTATGCATGCACGTGTTGTAAAATAGTTTAGTCATAACTGTCTCTAGTAGTTTAGTTACTGTAACAACTTTTAGTTATAACAACTTTCAGTTACTAGCATTTAACCACCAATGTATTCGGTTTTGTGGGATCGACAAATCGCGAAAAGGAGAACCCTCGTTAAAGCTTATTATCATGTAGCTTCTCCTTAGTCTGTTGTGGTGTTTGTTACACCTTGCTTTTCATGTTAGTTAGTTATAGGTTTGTTAGAGTTTGTTGTAGGTTTGTTATAGGTTTGTTATATTGTTAGAGTTTGTTGTAAGCAAAATCTCTTCTCTTCCTCTCCATTTTCACTCACTCTCTTATTCATCTACAAAGTTCATTGAACTTTATTAAAGCTAACCTGCTTCGTTCTCGCGGAGGCTGAAGGCTGAGGAGACGACGGAGCCAGCGACGAGGGAGAAGTGGAAAATTAAGCACCAAAACACTGTCGTTTATTCAGAAGGGGAAGAAGGGGAACGAGGAAGAGGATTGGGACAAGTATGAGCCGTTGGATTTATTGAAAAATATGTTTAGATTCCTTTTTGAGCTTTTTGAGTAAAAATAAATAAAAATACGTTTTTTTTATTTTATTTTTTCTTTCAATAAACTATATGCATAATACATTAATAAATAAATAATAAAGATATAAAATGCTGAGATTTAAAAGTACGAGTAGTATTTATTATGATTTATGGTTTTATATTTAAAATTGTTTATGAAAATTTAGCTGAGATTTAAAAATTATTTTTCTTATTATATATAAATATTTGAATTTAATTTTGTTTTTAAGTTTAGATATTTACTGTTCGTGTTGCCATAGATTCTAACATATGTGTCATTGATAAATGTACTAAATTTCTTGAAATGAAACGATTAGGAAAAATGAAGAATCACAGGAATAAAACCAAAATATGATAGGGGGGTTGGGAATAATAAAGAAGAAATATTAAACCAAAGGAGAATAACAATAACAATATCAAATACAAGCAACACCAGGTTTTTTATTTTCAACCATTCATGAGAGTAGGTGACTTATTTCACATAAGGAAAAGCAATACAACTGAACAATAACAATATTTTATATGAATAAAATATTAATTATTTAATTACAATCCTAGAGTAAAATTTTACAACTGAGACTATCCAATATATATATAAAAAGAAAATCATTCACGAGAATTGTTGTTCTGGTGCAGATCTCAAGATACCCAAAGAATAGTGGTTTAATTTTTGAAAGCCTGATTTTTGAACAGAATGGTAAAGCGCAAACCCGAAATCTTATCTTATATATTATAAAGGAAAACCGTTTGTTGGAAAGTTTGATGACGTGTTGCGTTCTCCTTCAATTTCAGCTTTGTGTTCACACCTGAAGGAATTTGAAATGTTTATTGTTATAGTAACTTTTTAAATTATCTTTTAAGCTTAAAATAAAAAAAAAACAATCCTAATCCGATTAAAAAATATATTTTGACAAACACAATTAAATTTTCACTGTCTATTTATTGGAAGACGTGAAAGTTGGATGCTACAACAATTTATTGAACCTTATTGGAAGCTGCGAAAGTTGGAAGCTGCAGCAATTTATTGAACCTTATTGGGAGTTGAAAAGTTTCTTACAGTTTAGTCTTAGTAGTAGTTGAAAAGTTTTTTTAAATATTTGTTGTGCAAGCTAAGAGAAGTCGTGTATAAATAGAACATAATTTGCACAGGAGTTTTTCTTTGTTGAAACTGGGTCTGCTCGCATTGTTCATCTCCTCATTTTTCTTTGTTCTCTCAAATCCTTCATCGTTTACGTTGTGTGGTATTGCATCGTTAGTTATGGGCTCGAAATATGATTTTGTAAAGGATCTTAATCCGTCTAAGGAGGATTGGAAGATCAAAGTTAGGGTGGTTATGACTTGGAAGGTCCCTAATTTTCAGAATAAAGGTTTTGACGACAACATGGAGATGATTCTTTTGGATGAACATGTAATGGTTTTTCTCTTTCCATACCATTTGCAATTCTATTGTGATATGTTTATTGTTTTTTTTAAACTATTGTATGTATGCGTTTTGTAGGGTGAAAAAATCCATGCTACTGTGAAAGGATCTTTGCAAATATGAAAAAGAATTAGCGAAGGAGGTGTCTATTTTACAAAAAATTTTGGAGTTGGTATGAATAGCGATAGTTTTAGGCCAACCAGACATGATTATCGTCTGTCTTTTAATTTGAGGACGGATGTTAAAGCGACATTTGATGCGGCTATTCCTTTAAATGGATTAAGTTTTGTTGATTTCGACGTTATTGAAAATGATGCACCTGACCCTTATTTAGTGGGTAATTTTTTTCCCCATTAATTGTATATTTGATTTATTCATAATGTTATGGTGACCGCAGCTTCTTTTGTGTAGACGTGACCGACCTTCTTTCTGGAATTGGTGAAGTTCGTGAGTATGTTGTGTCCGGCAGAAAAACAAAAACGGTTGTGTTAGAACTTGACAACCTCAGGTATCTTGCATGCTACTTTGTTATTTGGATTTCATTTTAATATATACAAAATGCACTTCTTACCACCGCTTCGTTACATAGGGGTCAAAAGCTTGAGTGCACTCTTTAGGAGCAGTATGTGGACGAGGTGCAATCTTTCTTGGCAAACAATGAGTCACTGCAGAATGTTATAATAGTCCAGCTTGCAAAGATAAAGGGTTTTAGGTGTATATTTATTGTTCTGTTTGTTTTTTGTTTTTTGGATTCTGTCATTACAGCATGCAATCTTATTTTTGTTTTTTTGTTTCTTAAATTTTTATATCCATTGTTATTTTAATGCATTTTCCCTCTCTTTTGTTTTCTTGATTGTCCAGGTAAAATTGGTATAACCAGTACCAAATATACGACAAAGATTGTTTTGGATTCTAGCGTTCCAGAAATTATAGACTTCAAAAAATATGAGTTATAGAGGGGACTGATATTTCTGTTTTGCATTAGCTTCGCTTTGGTCCTATAATTTTGAAATAATTCTCGTCAACAATGTCCTCATTTGGTTGCTTTGCTATATGCCAACTATCCCCAAGTGTTAATGAGCTGAAATGTAATAAAAATATCATGCTATGTTGTTGACTATAACACCTCACAATTCTAAATTAAGTAATTAAAGTGTTAAGTGAGTAATTAAGTGAAGGATTAGTGAAAATCCCAAAGATTAGGCCAAAATACAAAGAATGGGCAAAATGGTAATTAGCCAACACGTAACCCTAGGAAGATAAAAATTGAGCAGAAGGTCTCAGATGATAAAAATAAGCCTGAAAATGGATTCAGAACGGAAAATTGAGTGGATAGTCAAGTTTCAGAAAAATCTGTGAATAGTGTTTTTCGCGGGTAAAAATACCGCAGTCAGATTGCACAGTAAAATGTGCCAGTGGAATTTTGAGCTCTAGGTTTCAAATATGAATTTTAAATGGTCCATACAAATAAGAAATATGACTTCTGATAATAATTGATGAATTTAAGTCAATTTGTGGAAGCGTGACAACGGAGCGCGTTGTAGCTTAAAGCAGTGTTTTCTCCGAACAACCGGAAAGCTCCGGATTTATCTGAGTGGGTATATGATATGCCTTCAGCATATAGATATTTCAGAGTAAAAAGAATAAGGATTTGACAGTAATTCAGTAATAAAAGTTATTATTTTTAATGAATTATTAACAATCCATGTTCAGACACACTTTCACTGATTTTTCTATATTTTTATAGGTTAAGAGGTGAAGAAATTCAAAATTTGAAAAACAAAGAAGGGAAGACCGCGCGAGAGACCGAACAAGGCGCCAGAGGATCGCACCACTATTGAATTCAGAATTTGAATTCAAAATCTGAATTCAAATCTGATTTAATTTAATATTTCTGTTATACGTTTTTGTAATAAAGTGTAATTTAATTCTTCGGTTACGTAATAAGTGTAATTTAATTCTAACGTTATCAGAGGGATATTTTCGTAATTTGCACGGAAACCCTAATTGGCTGCTATTTGAAGGGGTCCCCTCCACACATTCAGGGATGCAACACTCCATTCCTCACAATTCAGATTTCTTCAGAGGAGAATACAGAGTTCTTGCTTGGAGTTCTTCGTGTTCTTCATGATCTTCATGTTCTTCTAGTTTTTCTTCTTCTTTTTATTTCATTTTATGTTTTCTTTTTCAAGATCAGTCATGGTTGGCTAGATCTATCTTTGCTGTAGTTAGGGTCACGAACCCTTGTGAACCCCTGATACAATGGATTGAGTTTTTATTGATATATTTATCTTTTGAATTTCGTTCTATTCTGATCGTATTGTTATTGTTATTATTAGATCCGATCAATCTAGTAAGTAATAATAAATCTGAGGATTAGGGCCAACAAGAGGGATCTGAGGTCTTTAATCCAGAAAGGGAATAGAACGACGGTATGAACATGATCTAGGGATAGACATGATTCATATTGTAGATGTTTTAATTATCGATCTTTATGCTTGATCTCATATAGGGCACCTCAAGGAATTAGGGTTCTATATGAGATTAAAGGGTTAATTCCTCAAGGGATTGAGAATTAACTATTGATACCTTTATCTGATAATTATCTAATTTCACGATTTATATATTAATATTTAACTTAATCCAGAGTAAAAGGTGGGGATCATCGGTGAGTGTTCTCTAACTGCAGCGTTTTTCTCAATTATTTTTTACATCTTTTATAATTCAATCTTTCTTCATCTCTTTCTTCAGAAAACCCTAAAAATACGCAATTTACTTTTTAATTTACTTTTTGTTTTTAAACCAACAACTATTGCTACCCTCTTTTGATCCATTCAACTTAAGGGGACTGGTTATTATAGTACTTGGTTTACAATCCCTGTGGAGACGATACTTACTTATCACTTTTATTACTTGGAACGATCGGTATACTTGCCGAGTTCGCAACAGTATAATTAAAAGAGTTTAGTTAATATTAAAAATTAGAATTTCTAAATAGGTTTTAAATTTGTGGACGTTTAGTGAAATCGGAGAGAAATTCGGATGAGTTTTAAATCGCGTGGGACCCGCTCCCACTTAAATCACTTAAAGTACCTATAGGTTACTATTCATCACCATTTTCTTCCCTCCTTCTCTCTCCATCAGCGCCCAAACACAGCCCTCCCCACCATTTTTGTTTCAAATTTTCCTTTGGCCATAACTTAGCCATTTCTCCACCGAATTCAAAGATTCTTGTATTGAATCTTGATGGAAAACACCTTCTGAACTCATTGGTACCACTATTGAGCCTTGAAACCGCGTATTTGGGGAGATCTGCACCAAACTCAGATCCGAAAATTTGGGAGAAAGTGAGTTCATGAAGCTTTTTCATGCTCCAATGGTGGAGTATACTTAGGTGGAGCCATATACCGTGCAATTGGGTAAGTTATTTCAACAATTCATTGGTTGAATTTTTAGTTGTGATTTTTGACCCTAAAGAGGGATTTTGTGATATGTTGTGTTAGAGAGCTCAAATGGAAAATGTCTATTAGATGATAATGTCTTAGAATGATGTATTAATGCTAGAAATGCAATGAAAATTTTAAGCGAAAAAAAGTGGATTTTAACTTAGAAAAATTTAGTGCATGAAATGGATTTTTGAGTTTTGTGTTAATGTGTGGTATAGTGAATTGTAGTGTGATTATATGATGATATTAAGTGATTATGTGAGTTGTGGACCATAGGAATTGAGTGGAATTCCTTGGTTTGGCTAACAAAGAATCCGGCCATTTATGTATAAGTGAGTAAATCAATGTTTTGGAAAAACTTTGGTGTTGTGTAGTGTGATGATCAATTGATAAAGGACTATAATCATGGGCAATCGAAGGAAATAATGCACAATCAATGCACACTCAAACATAATCAAAAAATAACAAAAAGGGAAATAAGTAATAATTATTGAAAAGCCCTAAACTATGAAATAAATTACACAAAAGTCCAATCCAAGTCGTCACCCCAGATGCATCACTAAGGAAGAAGAAAGAAACAAAAAGATTCACAAGAAAAAATAAAGGTACCTTTCCAACCACAATCCATTTGTCATCTTGCCAAGACTGTCTCACCCGGATGTCAGGTTTGCTCACTTGAAATCTCAAAGAAGATCCAAGTAGCCTTACCAAAATGTGGTTTTTCCCCAAAACCTTCAAAACTGTAGCCATCGTCCAACAGAAATTCTGGAAGAACTCTACTACATCACCTGTACTCCAATTCTCTGCGAGTTCAAGTGCAGGCGGACATGGCCTCATGGCTTTCCTGGAAACCCGCTCCAAAATTTTCTCACCAGCAGCACCTTGATATCCATCATATCTAATAGTGTAGTTGTGGCCATTACCATTGACGATCTCTGCACATAGCCAGGAGCCACAAGGCCCCCCAGCTTTGCTCAGTACTTCCACCTTAATCCCTTTCTTGAATCTCATAATTGCTAATATATTGCTGTGAAATTTCAACCCGAACACCTGCAGTTCAATAATAAATCAAAATAAAGAATTCAGGCACATTGGACATGGAATGGATGACGATAGCAATCAATAGATAGACAAATAAACAGAAGAGAAAACAGATAACAGGTAAAGGTGATAACAAAAATATTATTCTGGAGTTCATACATTGAATTAATTTAGTCTTGACCAAAAAAAGCAACAACTAGTTTTGAGTTCCTTTTGTGAGTGTAAGAAATTTTCTGTGATCATATCAAATTAAATGAAAGATGATAAACCCTAAAATAGAATAAAAAACGAAAAGAATACACACGCACGCACGCAAACACAAACCAACCAGTCAGTCATGACAAAGTGCTATTGATCAGAAGAAGAAAAAATACCATTAAACCGATTTAATCTCATTTGAATGCTTACCCCGATCGACTAGTGCTTTACGTCAGTGATTCGCTGAGTTTCAAGGTTCTTTCTTTCTGTTATTTTGGTCTCTCTTATTTTCTCTCTCTATATTTTATTATTCGAGATATTATAAGGAAATAAAAAAACTGATTATTACTGAATCAGGTAATAACAAAAAATAGATAGGAAAATTCTGTTTGTGTTTGCTCCATTTTCTCAGCAACCAAACAAAGAGCAAAAGAACCAACAAATCGTGCAGAAATTTGAAATTGAAAGTTCATTGATAAAATTTAAAAGAAAAAAAGAAACAATAATTCAAAAATTAAACAGAGGAATGAATAACAGAGAAACTGAATTAGTACATGAAAAAAGCAGCGTGAGAAGATGGAATTTGTAAGAAAGGAAGAGAAGAAAAATCACTGACCTTGTTCCGATTCAGAAGATGATCTTTTCGTCTCTGTGATTTTCACTCTCTCCTTGTTATTGTGATTGCTTGCGGTTGTTGTATTTATATCTTTTTTCTTCTTCTTTTTGTTTGCATAATTATCATTTTTCAAATTATTTCATTAATTAATTTTAATTCGTAACGGAGATCCCGGTTATGATAAGGTAGTAATTATTATTACACTCATTGTGTGTTTTCTATAAATTTATTTAAAATGAAATTAATTATATTTTTAATCTACAAAGCTGAATTTTCATTGCCAAGCTGCCCAACTTCCCAAGAATAGCTTGTACGTTGAGGTGGGAATTATCTGTTACAATCTTATTGTAAACATTCCTTGTGTCATGTGTCCTCCCTCTTTTTCTTGGGTTTGTAGCTCAAAAAATAGAGATATTCAAAGATATATATGTAAAATGGGTGAATAAGATATCTTGTTATATGATATTCTGCGATTCATTTTTAACTATGTATTCCAGATAATACATAATTATAATTTCTTTTTAAATATGTATTTCCAGGAATAAGGAGTATTATTTCTGCAACATGATTATTATGTCTTCTATTTAAAATATAAGAAAATTTTATAAATTTTTTTTTTTAATACACTTTTTTAACTTTCAAATTTGAATTTTAAGAGAATACCGTACTGGCTCTATTTTTATCTCCATCTCTTTCTCTATTAATATCCTTTATTCTTGGTTCAAAAAGGAAGGAATCCTCCATTTATATTTATTAATGGAGATTTTAAAGCGCTAAAAAGGTAAAAATAAAAGTTGTAAAACCTTCGTATATGATAAGAGGATCAGGGGGATTCTTATTCTCATCATTATTTGAGGGGGTTAATTTAACATGAATGTTGTCAGTATAGTTTGACCAAAGATTCAAAAAAAAATTAGTTATTATTTTTTTTGGATTCAATAATCATTGGTCAAAGGACTATAACCTTGGGTATAACCCAAAAAAAATAATAACAATAATTTTTTTTTGAATCTTTGGTCAAACTATAGTCCTTTACTTTTAAACACCCAATTTTATCCCAATTGCATTTATAGTAAGAAGAAGAGATTAGTTGAGTTGTGACAACTTGTTAATCTCAATTTTTATCATTTTAACTGTGACAGTCTGGTGAATTTGAATCGTTTAGTAATAACAAATGAACAGATAAAGAGGATTTTTTTTTAATTATTATGAAATTTGTGTTGAAAAAAAATAAGTTAAAATGGGAATTTAGCTGAGTCGTGACGACTTGTTAACCCAAAATATTTTGCTTCGGGTCATTTTAGTTGTGAGTCTTGTGACAGCTTGAAGACCCAAGCTCATTTCAATATTAAAAGATAAATTTATTTATTTCTCATAATATAAGATTAGCTGAGTTGAGATAGCTTGCTAATCTTATAACCTCAGATTATTTTGGTTGTGACAGCTTGATAATCTGAAACTACTGAATTTGTATCAAAAAAATCATATTTATATTTTACAGAGAAAAGCAAATATTCTTAAAAGCTATTTATAATTTGCACAATTAATTTAAGGTAACCATTTTGCAACATAAACTCGTACAAATATAATACAATTTAGATTCAAGAAAAGGAATCAGCATTGGGCGACATAGTGACCTAACCCAATCTCTTAAAGGCATAGAGAGAACCGTGACATGATTGATTCTATTGTCTCTTCTTTCATGAATTTGCTCACAAAACGTTAAAAAAAAGTTAGCTTGCCATTCTGCCATATTGAGTGCCATTGCCAACATACGAAAAGTGAATAATCAATATAGATCAAGTAAATGATAATAATAATAATAATTAATAATAATAATAACAATGCAGATAACGTGTCTTAACATGAATGAATGATAGTGCTAGTGCTCCAAGTCCTAAATTACATTGACCAAAAATATTTGTAGTTATCGTTTTATTTTAAGGGTTTAGTGTTTGTCATTTTAAATGACACAACTTTGTGTCATTTTTAATGAATCTATGTCATTTTTGTGTGTTTTGTTATTTTCTCTAATTTATAAAATTATAAATTAAAAGAAAATGGAGGACATAGAATGTAAAAACTTACCAAAACGACGTATTTTCATTAAAAATGACATAACTTTGTGTCATTTAAGATGACAAACATTTTTCCCTTATTTTTAATAATTTAGTTCCTTTTTGAATAGTTTTCCACGTGGAAATAAGAACATTATCTCTGGAAAGTCATATGTTGTAAGTTGCAATTTACCAAGTGGCAGTGCTGTTTACGAAAAGAAAAAGAAATGTATGTCACTTTCTCTCTCTTGCCCACACTGCCCCAATGCCTACTTTTCATATTCCAAGCCTGCCCGAACTGCTCGTTGTGGAAAAACCTCCCCTCTGTTCCACGCACTCTCCCGCTTTTCCATTCAACACCCCACTTTTCTTTCAAGTTTGGACTGAATAACTTCCTACCCGATTGATACATTAATTGTGATCATAATTAATCGTGATCGGTGATTCATACATTAATTAGCAGTGTTATTAAAACGTAGTGTCGAAACGTAGAAACGTACTGTTTTTACGTTTTTATGACAAAAAACTGTCAAAACGGTAGTTGAAACGGATTTTGGGTCGAAACGGCGAGTCAACTCGGTAAACTCAGTTGACTCGGCGAGTTTACCGAGTTGGCTCAGTTTTTTTTTTTTAAAACAAAGGTATTTTTGTCAAATCATGTCATCCCCCAACTTAAAAAAAAAAAAAAAACCTACCATCGCATATGCGTTGCTGGGTTCGTAAGCGTTGCTGCTGCTTGCTTGCTTCTCCCCCCCCCCCCCCCCCCGCAAAAACAAAAAAACAAAAAAAAGTCGTTGCTTCTTCAGTTATCCTGTAAAAGCGAGGTATTCTTCTTCTTGTTTTTTCTTGAGAGCACATACTTCTTCATCCTTTCTTTTTGCTTCTTCGGTTCTCCTATAAAATCGCTGCTCATATTTCTTTGCTCTTTTTTCGCTTTCGTACAGGTACCGACTACCAAGTTTTTTTAAACAGATTGGTGATATATCCTCTTCAAATCTCACATGCCACCATCCTTTCATACTGATATAGTTGAATATTGAGTTTTTATAATTTTTTAATTTTAATACAGATCTAGTTTTTTATTTATAATAAAAGAAATATTGAATTTTCCTAAAGTATTTGATACTGTTGAAAGTAGAAATATTTGACCGTATTTAATTTTTATAAATATTGTTGAAAGTAGAAGTATTTAATTTTAATTCAAATCTAAACAATGTTTTATTGTTTTACCATTAAAAATGATCCAAATTTAATTTACACGTAGGTTTCACTTTATGTAACCACTGAGGATTTTATTCTAGTAAAGAAATAGGAAGATTTCAATTTTATTGTTGACAATGAAATGGAGTGCATGGTGATATCTTTTATGATTTTATTACCTAGGTGTTTTGATTTTAATATGTATTATGATGATTGAGTTTGAACTTAATTTTTATTTCCTTTAATGTCTGCATTTAAATTTGTGATGACTTATATATTGGTGTGGTTTGGTTATATATATGTTGGATATATTTTATTTTTTTGGTAAGTAATAAACTCTTACGTTTCGTTTACGTTTCGTTTACGTTTCTCGATTTTACGTTTTTGCTTCCCCCTACCGTTTCAGCGTAGACTCTACGTTTTAACAACATTGTTAATTATGATTAGTGATTGATACATTAATTGTGATTGTTGATTTGTATATTAATTGTGATTAGTACATTAATTAAATAGTTCTTTTTATTCATTGGTATATTAAATGGTGTAGAAAGAAGAAGAGAAGATGGTCCTTTGGATTCAGTTTCTTTGGCAGCTGCATACCTTCAAGGACAAAAGTTGATAGCTCCATAAGTGGCACTACTACCCATAATGGTGATTTTCTTTCCTTTTCCCAGTTATTTAGTTTCAGGAAATATCTTCTATTTGACATCAATTTTGGGTGGCCACAAATTTTTTTTTTTTATCTTTACTTTATGGTTACATGATCTATCCAAAACTTTTTGTGTTAAGGGTGCAA
>JAVKPL010010102.1:0-42044 GCA_032173675.1 Gastrolobium villosum | reverse complement strand
GGCTCTTGTAGGAGAATCTTCTCCTATAATGAATTAATATTGGTAAAGTGTATGTCATTGTAAATGATGTAAAGTTATGTCATTTTAAGAGAGAAAAAGAGATAGAAAAAGAAGAAGAGAAAGTTAACAAAAAAAAATAAAAGTGTGGGTCCCACCTGTGAGAGTGAAAGAAGGTAAGTTATATCTTTTAAAAGCATAAATATTTTTCCATTAATATTATGTATTACATTTACTAGTAACATATAATTATAATTTTTAATATTTTTTCTTTTCTCAAAGACTCTTAATTGGTGGAGAGAGAAAAATTAATTTTAATATTATAATTATGCATTATTAATAGAGTATATATGAATTGATTACAGAAGAAATTTTTTTTTCCGGAACCTAAGAAGTTGGGACCCTATATTTAATGGCCAATTTTATTCTATTTTTTGAAAGAATAAAAATCATTCCCTTTTCCGGAAAATTATAAGATTTTTTCGAATGAGATATTGTTGTTTGTGCACGAACATCAAAAACTGTTTTGTTTTCCACAAAAATTTAAACAAAATAAAGTTAGTCTATATTGCTCTGATCTACGGCAATCCAAATCATTATATATATATATATATATATATATATATATATATATAGGATTTTATACGAGTTATGTTGTTGGAAAAAAGTGATTGTGTAATGTTATAGAGATTCATTTTGCGTGCCGGAGTTTTTTTTTTTGCTGCGGGTCCCACAAAATGTTGTGAGTGTAGGAAAGTTTTTCTGGTCATGTTAAATGATAGATGATAAACCCATATATATATATATATATATATATATATATATATATATATATATATATATATATATATATATATATATATATATATATATATATATATGAAGTTGAATGAAGAGAGAAAAAAAAATAACTTTTAAATCCAATGGTAATTAGAGTGATAGTGGAGTGGTAGTAGAAAAAATGATTAATAGGAATATTCTACCCTATATATATATATATATATATATATATATATATATATATATATATTATTTTGGAACGAATGGGCCGTGAGAAAAATAAATATCAACTTGTCTAACTAATCAATTTGATACCATAGTTTTGCTGAGTTGATTTTTTTTTTTCCATCTCTTTTTTTTTTTGGTAATGTGTTTTTTTTCCCCCACTATTTATGCAACTTTTTTCTTTTCTCGTTGTGGCCGCCGCTTTATTTCCTTTAATTTGTGTCTTAATCACTAGAATTTCTCGTTTTTTTTTTTTTTTTCCCCGTCTCTTTATATACATGAATCCGCTTGCTCTTCGACTTGGTTAGTTTTTTTTTTTTTTTTTTTATCATGAGGCTCATACAACATCGTAATTCATAGCATAATTTAATTTATCTAACATATGACGAATTGCTGATTATTATCATGAATCACGTTTTTTTTAAAAAAAAATCCACATGATTATTTATAAACTGTACCAAAGAACATTCTATAAGTGATTAAAAAAGAAAGAAAAAACCTAGCCTTTCGTTTCATTAAAAAAAAATAGTAAGTGTAAACCTTCAAATTTAGTATTTGGAATACATCGTTCAATAATTTTTTTTATTAAATTAATCTCTTAAATATAATAAATTGCAAAAAAGAAAAAAAATTATATTTCCATAAATCTGATAGAATAAAAAATCTTTAAAAGTTTCAATAAAAGAAAAGAACTAAACATGAACGCATCCTACGCAGTACCTTATCAAAAATATAATATATTCACATGATTATGACTATTGAGATTTTCACTAGCAAGTAAAATAATTTATAGGACTAAATAAAATTCTCAACACTATTGGCAAAGGTAAATCTACAGAGGAAGTCCAATTTAACGCTCAAAAAACAAAAATGCAAAAAAACAAAGGACAAGATAGTATCGTTTTCTTCTGACTTGTGGGACTAACTTGCTTGCATCCTCTGAGAAACTTCTGGGAACCGGTCCCATACGGTTAAACGACGCACGTGACCGATTCGTCACGTGCGCCTCCGGGTGCTTGGTCTCGTATTCCGTACGCCACCACGTATCTAATTAAAATGAGCACCTCCACGTGTCAATTACACACCCTCTGATTCGCTCTGTGGCATTGGTTAAGCCACGGCGTTTCCTGATTACCGCGATGGTTCTGAAAATCGAGCGGCTCTGATTTCACGTCCGCATCACCCGGTTGATGCAGGCGCAGTAGCGTATCTTCCTCCTCCCCACCTCTTCCTCCGGTACCGCCACCCTCTCTTGCTCGCTTCGCTCCAATCGCTACTCCAAACAGCTTCGGATTCAAATTCTCCACCGCCGTCTCCGCCACCGTCTCCTCGTCGGAGCTTCGCTTCGCCGGCATCAAATCAAGCGGCCTCACCGCCGTCATGCCGGACTCTCTGCTTCCTTGCCGGCAGCCGCCGCCTCCGCCGCCGTCTGTTTGGTTGTGTTGGCAGCTGCCGTTGTTGTTAGGGTTCGCGTAATTCGACATGAGACTATATATATTGTGGCAGAGCGATCTCATGTCTGCGAGCTCCTTCGTGAGCTGAACGTTCTCTTTCCTTAGCCTCTCATTCTCGTCAAGAAGCTCCGCCGGCGCTAGCGACGGTGACGAGTTCGACGATATCACCTGCTCCTCGCCTGAGTTCGACGGCGATATGATCGGCATCGCGGTCGGAATCGCAGTCAACGGAAGCGGCGTAGGAACCGCAGCTGACGTGGTTGTCGCCATGGCCGTCACCGTCGCCGTCGGCGAGGGCGACGGAGACGAGATCTTCCGCCGTTGGATTTCACATAGAAGCCGTTTCTCTCCTCTGCGGAAATACTCGTTGGAGAATTCCCACCGATCAGGTACAACTTTTCTGAATCCCTGCAAATCAAGCAAAGAAATGAAAACAATAAATTTCACAACATCAAAATCCGAAATAAGAAAAAAAATTAAAAAAAAATAAATTAACGATGATTAAGAAAAGTGAATTACGTAAGTGTTGAGTTGGCGAACGAAGCTGGAGAAATTGTTGTGCTTGAAATATTTATGGAGCAAGTCTCTAGCGAAGACGGTAGGGTTCCAAACGATGAAGGTGGATCCGTCTTCGTTCCAAGAAATCACGTCGTCTATGGATTGGTCCTCGACGAGCTGATAGGTTTTGGTGAGAAACGGCGTCGGAATAGATCTCTGAGACTCTGCAACGGTGGCGGAGTCGGCGTTGTGTTCCACCGGCGGCGGTGGAGCCATGATATGAAAGAGTTGCAGATCAATGGAGTTAGTTTTGTTGATCGACGATGAAGAAGCAGAGAGAGAGAGAGACAGAGAGCGAGAGAGAGAGGGGGGGAAAGAGAAAGAGAAACAGAGAGGGGGGAATTGTTATAGTGGTTCTAGAAGGTTCCGTTGGGAATATAACCGTAAGGATGAAGATGAGAAAGAGAGAGAGAGGAAATAGAAAGGAAAGGGCGAGAAGGTACTGCGTTACGTCTTATGTCGAGAAAGTTCCGGGGCGAGAAAAGAGGATTTGTTTAGTTTAATGTAAACCGCATTTATTTGCATGATGATGCGACTTGAACTCTTACAGCTTGGTACTAACATAACTTCCACGGCTCCTCGCAATACAAGAAGCTTCTACACTTTTTTCGGACAAAAAATTGAGGATGAATTCTACTGTTGTTTTTAAATAAGGCAAGAATAGTTATTAAACTTCGAAAGTTGAGTTGTTCATTCTAGAACTTCTTTTATCTTTTTATTTTTATTTTTTAAACATTGGACTGAGAAATCAGTTATTTAAATTTAGTAGTATTCTAGAAATTTAATGTAGAATTGAAACTCAAGAAAATATTCAACAACTAGCATTTAAAAAAATGTTTGTGAATGTTTGAAAGCAGTTATAGCAATAGAGCAGTCAATGTTATTTAATTAGACCGGAGTTTTTATCAACTGCATAATCCTCCTTGAGTTTTTTTCTGTCTCAAGAAAAAAAAACAGTGAATGTCAGTAGTCTTGTCATTTTTTCTTTCGTATTTTTTTTAATACATTTTTCATTTGTATTTTAATGAGAAATGTTGGTATTATATAGTTTTTTTCTGTTTAAAAAAATAAAATAATAAACAGTGAAAGTTAGTAGTCTTGTCATTTTTCATTCGTATTTTTTTCATACATTTTTCATTTGTATTTTAATTAGAAATGTTGGTATTATATATATATATATATATATAGGTTTATCATTTATAATTTAACATGACCAGAAAAAATTTCCTACACTCACAACATTTTGTGGGCCTACAGCAAAAATAAAATAAAAATTCTGACACGCAAAACGAATATCTATAACATAACATAAACATTTTTTCTACAACATAACTCTTATAAAACACACACACACATATATATATATATATATATATATATATATATATATATATATATATATATATATAACTACTAGCGTATTTTCTTGTACTACTTGCCTCCAATAATAATAATAATTTAAACTACTATGAAACTACGGTCAGATATTTATGATTTCGTTTTACCCAAATATAATTTTTTTATTTAAATTTTAAAGTAAATAATATAAATTTGTAAATATTTCTTATTTTTCTGTTGTAATTACTTTAACATTGCTATTTATCTTAACAAAAAACAAATAAAAGTGCAAATTGACAGTCATTCAATAATGTTACTCTTTTTTTTTTTTGGTATGCAATAATATTACTCTTTTATTATTAGTAAATGTGAAAATTCAAATGACATTTTCTTCATAGGAAAAATTTCTTTATTTTGGAAGAAATTAAAAAATATTTTTTTATTACACTCACATAAAATTGAGTGTGTTTCATTATAAAGAAAAGAAAAAAAATTAATATGATTCATTCACTTTTAAGTGAGTGTGACCAAAAAAGAAAAGTCTTCTTTTTTTTTTTTTTTTTTTGGTAAAAGGAAAGGGCAAAAAGCCCCAAACAACACAGACTAGTTCAGATTAACTCTACGAAAATTACAAACCAACGAAAAATCTGCCAAATACAAAGGCAAAATCCCAGGAGGAGGAGAATCAAAAAATAGTGAAATTATTATTCAAATAATGCTCCAAAGGATATTTAGACAACCAGTCTGCACATCCATTGCTTTCTCTAAACACGTGAACCAGATGCACCTCCCACTCTTTTTGTAACCATGCTCGAATGTGAGTCACCAAACGAGACTCTCGAGCTGCTCCCCCAAACTTAGAGAGCATAGTGATCACTGAACTAGCATCACTTTCTAAAACACAACGACGCCACCCTCCATTCCAAGCCAATTCAAGACTTTTAAGCACATCCCAGAGTTCGGCAACAAAGGCCGAGCACTTACCAATGTGATAGGAAAATCCTTGAATCCACCTACCAGTCTCATCCCTCAAAAGGCCTCCACAAGCCGCATCTCTAGTATTGAATTTGGATGCCCCATCTGTGTTAATCTTAATCCAACCGGTATTAGGGGGCTGCCACACAACAGGTATGTGAATCTGTCTTCTACCAGACATCCCAAACGCACGCAGATTCCAAGCCGAAATGATCTCTTGCACCTGCCTAATAATTGTTTGACTCTTGTAAGCCAAAAAATTATCCTCCTCCCCATGGGCCACTTCATTCCTCCAACGCCAAGCACAATCCACTGTAATCGCGAACCAGATAGGCCAATGTTCATTTAGTTTCATGACAACATCATTCTTCAAGTTCAGGAGCAACCAGGAACTTAAATCTGCACTAAAAAACATAGAGTAAAAAGCAGGGTTAATGAGCTCCATCCACACCTGCTTTATTTTATTGCAGTCACGAGCCATATGTAAAATGGTCTCATCATGTATCTGACACAGGGGGCAGGTTGGAGAAGCCATGTTTCTTCTAGCCAACAAATCTCTAGTAGGCAAGCGGATATGAGCAATCTTCCATAACAGGATACAGACCCGACTAGGGACATGCAACCTCCAGATTAAAGACCATACACCCTGCGCATGCTCCTCCTCCTCATCAACATTAAGTAGAGCATTGTACAAGTGTTTTACAGCAATCTCACTAGAGCCTTTAATATTCCATCTGAATCTATCCACTCCTCCATCTCCTTGAGGTGGAAGCATACTCCGAATTGTTTGAATGATACTAACCGGAAGGAAATTTGAGATAGACCCACAATCCCACATCCCATCATCAGTAACATATTCATTAATTGTCTTTTCCTTTACAGAATCCGAGAGAGGAATGAGAGCTTTGCTAGCTAAATTGCTATCATGATCCACCCATCTATCCTCCCAGAACCTGATTGTTGACCCATCACCAATGTCCCAAATCAATCTAGTATTCAACTTGTGCCAAACCTCACACATGGCCTTCCAAAGTATAGAATTACCAGCTCTCCAATTGAATACAACCTGCCCATTTACCACAGTCACATATTTGGCCTTCAACACCTTAACCCACAAACTATCATGGTTATTAAGAAAGTTCCAAATAATTTTCCCAATAAACGCTTCATTCATCACTGCGAGGTTCTTAATACCCAGCCCACCTTTGTTCTTTGGCTTAGTGATAGCATCCCAACCAATAAGATGCATATGCTTTTTATCAACTGAATCACCCCAAATGAATGCCCTTTGAAGTTTCTCCAATTCATTACAGATATTCTTAGGTAACAAAGTATACTGCATATGATAGTAGGGTAAAGTAGATAGAACAGATTGAGAGAGAACAATTCTACCTGCTTGGGAAAGGGATTTAGCTTGCCAGCTATTCAATCTTCCCTTTGCTCTATCTACTACACTAGCAAATGAGGATTTAGTGACCCTACCATGTTGAATCAAAGCTCCAAGATACTTGCCAATATTTGTCACTCTCTTAAATCCACTTATCTGAAGGATTTTATCAGCAGTCTCACTAGGAGTGTTCTTAGAAAAAAATACACTGGTTTTCTGTTCACTAATTTTCTGACCAGAAACTTCAGCAAACAGGTTCAAGCATCTGAGGAGGATATGGATCTGATCCTCACTAGCCTCCAAGAAGAGCATTAAATCATCAGCAAATAGTAAATGAGAGATCTTCGGACCACCTCTACCAGCTTTGATAGGATGCCACAACTTACCATCCACTGCAGTCTGAATAATATGGGATAGCTTTTCCATTGCTAGTACAAACAAATACGGGGATATTGGATCTCCCTGACGAACCCCTCTACTAGGTTGAAATTCATCAGTTATGTTCCCATTCCATAAAATGCTAGTTTTAGGAGAGGAAACAACAGTCATTAATAACTCAGAAAGATGCCCAGGAATTTGAATCTCCATTAAAACATTTCTAAGGAAATTCCAATTGAGCCGATCATATGCTTTCTCCAAATCAACTTTTATAGCCATAAAACATGTCTTACCTCTCATTTTCCTCATAGAATGCACTAACTCCTGGACCACAATAATGTTATCCTGAATATGCCGATGAGGAACAAAACTAGACTGGGCAGGAGACACCAGCTTCTCCATTATTGTCTTCAACCTGCTAACCATAATTTTACTGACAATTTTATATACCACAGGGCACAGTGAAATAGGCCTAAACTGACTAATATGCATCGGATTCTGCACCTTAGGAATGAGCACCATAAGAGTAGAGTTAATAGAAGCCAATAAATTCGGATAGCTCCAAATCTGATTGACCAGAGAGCAAAGTTGCTTTTTAATCAGATCCCAATTCCTTTGGAAGAAAATTGCCGGATAACCATCAATCCCTGGAGCCTTCAAAGCACCAATATTAAACAAAGCTTGTTTAATTTCTAAATCATTTGGACATCTATCCAGCTCATTTTTCTCCAAAATCGAAAGCTTAGGCCAAAGCTTATCAGAAATGATCCATCTTCTCTCTAAAATATCTTCATGAAACAGACTCTTGAAATATTTTATAGCCATCTCTTTCAGATCAGCAGTATTTGTTACCCAAGCATCTCCCTCGCTTTTTAATTTAAAAATTTTATTTGTGCTTCTCCTCACCACTGTACTAAGGTGATAGAATTTGGTATTTCTATCCCCATCAGTGATCCATTTTTGTCTTGATTTTTGAAACCAAAACAATTCCTCCTCCAGAAGAACCCTCCCAAGCTGATCATGATAATGTTTCTCCATAGTATGCAGGTGAACTGAATCATTATCCTCCCTTCTACCTTGAATATTTGCAATCCTCTTTATTAAGCTATTTTTCCTCCTATCAATATTCCCAAAAACCCTTCTGTTCCACACACTGATCTCAGGAATTAATCTTTGAAGCATATAAGGGAGATCAAAATTCTGCTCCCAATGAGAGTTAAGAAAATCAACAAACCTGTCATACTCTTGCCACGCAGCAAAGAATCTAAACGGCTTCTTTTTCTCACCAGTATTATCTTCAAACAGTTTGATAAGGATTGGGTTGTGATCTGATAAGAGTCTAGGCAGAGAAGATACTCTAGCTCCATCAAAAAGCATTCTCCATTCTACGTTAGCAACAACTCTATCAAGCCGCTTGTAAACTCTTCTTAAATTAGGCCATTTAGGACCTTGCCAAGTAAAAAAGGGCCCATCACAGCCCATATCAGCCACCTTACAATCTTCCAAGACTGAAGCAAATTTCTGACACCTAACAGGATCAGCAATAACACCACCTTTTTTCTCATGAGTAGAAGCAATTTCATTAAAATCCCCTCCAAGCACCCAAGGACCAGAAATAGAATTACTAAGGGACCGAAGATCCTCCCATAAATTATTTCTAATACTTTGAGAAGGATTAGCATATATTGCCGTGAATTCAAAACAATAACCATTAGGAATAGTAATTTTACAATGAACAAATTGAGAAGATTGAGAAAGAACAGTTATACTCAACTTGTCACTATGCCACATGATCCAAATTCCACCAGCAAACCCCTGAGCTTCTTCTACAACAAAACTATCATACCCCCACTTTCTTTATAAGCTTTCTACAGATTCCACTGTGAGTTCGAGGTTCAACCACAACAGTCATATCCACCATATGTTTCTTAATCAGAGTTTTAAGGGCATTGCCAAACTCCCTTCTAGCAGCCCCTCTTGAATTCCATATGAGAAAATTCATTAAAAACTTTGAGATTGGTTTACAAGGCCTGAAAATCCCTGTTTTTCACAATCCCTCAATGTGATGTTATCATTAGCACTTACATATTCCATCTCATTTGCAACATTTTCCTGCACACCGTCTTCAGCCATAGGGTCAGGAGGTTTCGGGTCAAGATGATCATTTGAAGTCTTCATTACTTGACCAATGGAGACTTGATTTTGGTGTTTAGGTATCAAACCATTCGTATTATGGTGATTAGTATTGCTAGGATTATCCATCCCAACAGAACTACCTTCTCCATTATCCTTTGACTGATTCAGATTTTTTATTCCTGCATTTCGCTTCCCATTCACTAACTCCTTTTTATGATGGCCCTTTTCCAAATTCTGGTTCATACTACTATTGTCTATATAAGTACCAACCAGAATAAATTGGGAATTAGTCTCCACCATCTCAACTGCAGCAGTCGAACTCTTCTTATCTTTGGATTGAAGGGACCTCTGGACAGGGTTCCCATTACTATTGACCCTCCCTGTATCATTCTGTTTCTCCTCCTGCACATTTTGATTTTTCAAATTCATAAAAGAGTTTCTCATTTTCAAGTGTGTTTGGATCCCTTTCCCTTGTTTTACTTCTGATCTATTTTCCTGTACCCCCTTATTTCTCCTACCTCGCGAAACCTGCATCCAAGGACCAAATTTGGATTTTTCCTCAGCCGCATCTTTACCATCTTCCATACTAATTTCGTGAGTATTTATGTCCTTTTCCACTTCAGAATTCTCCTTATCAGTTACTCCACATATTCTATTCGGACAATTTTCCAACCTGTGACCATACATGCCACAACCATAGCAAATAAGATGCAACCCCTCATACTCTACCTTTTTCAGTCTACCTTCAACTTTATATTCCACTTGCAAAGATTTCGTGAGATCTAATTCCACACACATTCTTGCAAAACGACCTCGAGCTAATGAAGTAGTAGCAGCATCAATTCTCACAAATTTTCCAAGCCAATTCCCAATACTCTTAATTAAAGAGGTGTGAACATATTCTATTGGAAATTCAGGCAACCGCACCCAAGCCATAATACGAGTAATAGATGCCTGATAGGGATGGAAATCAGGTTCCCATGACCTAATGGCTAGATAATGATCAAAAATGATCCAAGGCCCAGCTGTGAGGGCGAAATCCATGTCTTTTTTATCAGAAAAACGAACTAAAAAATAGTCATTTTCGAGATCAGTTACAAAGATCTTACCTTGTCGTGCCCACAGGTTCTCCATTTTCTTTTTCATAAATGCTAGAGACCTTTTTCCCCATCAATTTTACGAAGAAGGATTGGTGCCAGTGTTGCCATGCTTTCTTCTTAAAGGAATCTGACAACTTAAAATTCACTCTGCCTTCCTCATCTTCTTCCGTAATCACTTCTGGCGATTCCGGTTGATCTTCGATGACTACGTCTTCTGATTGAGTCTCCTTATCTTCTGCATTGATCTCTTCAATTCGATCCTCCCACTCTCTATTGTGGCGCATTAACATTTCCTTGAAGGACATGTTGTCCTTCATCCATTCTTCTTCACGCGGAGTCATGGTTTGCTCACTGGTGAAATTATCATCTCCTCCCTTACTCTTTTTCACACTTCTTTGGAGATTATCCTCCTCTTCAGTTGATCGCGAGCGGCCGGCGGTGGCAGGAATCATCGGAAATCCCTAACCCTAGCAGAGCATTTGTCTCTAAATTTCTTAAAAAAAAAGTTACTTATTACTTCTTTATAATTTGAATTTTCTCCTTTAATAATTTTTTATCCAAATCTATTATTAATTACTCATTTGGGATAAAACAAAAAAGAAAAATTTATAGATACGTATTATTACTCATTTGAAGTTTTAAGACATTGAAGAATAAAATTATAATAAATACTTATTACTTTCTAATTATAATTATCTTTAAATATTTCTCAACTTCTATACAATATAATCCGGCTTTTTCACCCTTTTCCACCTCATTAATTATTTAATAATCATTTTGTCATTTATTGTAAACTATCTACCAATCTGCCCCTCTTTAATCGATTAAGCCAAAAATTTAATCGATTAAATAGTCAAAATAGACAAAAATCGTTGACTTGAAGATTTAATCGATTAAATACCCTATTTAATCGATTAAATCTCTCATACATAAGGTTGTTCTTCTGATAAAGAGGAAGATTTAATCGATTAAGTTGAAGATTTAATCGATTAAATCTTCATTTGACCATTTAATCGATTAAATATTCAATTTAATCGATTAAAGAGGGGCAGATTGGTAGATAATTCGCAATAAGGAGCAAAAATGATTATTAAATAATTAATAAGGGGCAAAAGGGTGAAAAAGCCAATAAAATCCACTTTAAACACTTTTCATTGTTAACTTTGGTAGATATAATAATAATAATAATAATAATAATAATAATAATAATAATAATAATAATAATAATAAAAAAATTACAAATAGTGATTTTGTTAGTTGAGGTTAGCAATTGTTGAGTGTGCTAATAGGTTAATTAAAGAATAAGTTAGTGTTTACCAAAAAAAAAAAAGGACAAGTCAGTTATTAGGGGTGTTCATCAACCGATCCAAATCGATTCAAACCGTGGTATCCGAACCAAAAAATCGATAACTCAATAAACCGAAAATCGAAAAACTAAAAATCGAAAGAAAATCGCAAATTTTAATTGGATTGATCGATCTTTGTATGGGTTGATGAAAACCGATCCAATCCAAACCGATCCAATATATTAATTTCCCTTTACCTACTTGGGTCTTTCCCTAATCATAACCTAAAAATTTCTAAACACAAGACGCATCAACCCATTAACTAAACCCCAGAAAGAATCTAGTCACATCTTATCAATAAAATTTATCTTTATAGAGCTTCATATCTCATTGCAAAAAAAAAAAAAAAAAAAACTACATTATAGTTTACTAATGCTTTTGTATTTCCAAAAAAATAAAAATTACAAAGCCAATATATACAAAAGATGTTATTTGCATAATAATCATGAAATAAATTTTAGGATTTTTAAAAATACCGAAAATCGATCCAATCCAAACCGGAAAAAATTGGATTGGATCGAATTTAAAAAAAAAAGCCAAACCGAATGGATGGTTATATGATCAAACCGAAGGGATTGGATCAGATGGATTTTGCTTCCAAAACCGATCCAATCCAAACCGCAAACACCCCTATCAGTTACCATGTGTAGCAAGTAGGTTAAAGTCAGTTAAAATTGAAATAAAATATATAAGAAAATAAGGCATACAAGATCATGATTCATTCATAAATTATCAAAGTTGTGTCTTAATTTTCATTTTATCTACCTATTATCATTTAGGGTCCTTCAGGATGCACCAAATGGGGGTACCTGCGAAGACACTCCAATGCTTAAGTCAGTATCAGAGGTAGGTGTATTATGTTGTGAAAGTAAAGGATGATCGTACCTTGGTGGTATATTGTGTGTTTAAATAGTTTTAATCAGAAATTATCAAAGTTGTATCTTAATTTTCATTTTATCTACCTATTATCATTTAGGGTCCTTCACGAAGCACCTAATAGGGGTACCTGCGAAGACACTCTGATGCTTAAGTCGGTATCAGAGGCAGCTGTATTATGTTGTGAAAGTAAAGGATGATCATACCTTGGTGCATTAGACAAGGAGACTATGATAGAATAATCTATCATATCATACTTTTATTTGATGTTTGGTAAACCAATGAGATAGGATAGACTTATCATATTTGCTAATTTTATCCTTCCTAGAAACAGATATCATATCCTAAGGGATAAGCTGAGTTAGGATTCAGCCGAATAGGATAACAAAAATAAATGTGAGATTTGGATGAAAAACTCCACGAGCTACCTCGACATTCACCTCCTTTACCTCTAACGTTTCAATGAGGTTCTCGATATCCTCAACTTCCATGCTAACCACATCTGCTCCAGTATCTTCTCCATCTATTACCTTACAGATGACGACAGCACCAAGTTATATTTTTTCTTATGTTCATCTAGTATCTATAATTAGGAATAGCCATGTTATAAACTTCACAAATTATGGGTAATTAGTTTTCTAAATACACAAGTTGTTTGAGAAATTAATCGAGTAAGTTTTGTGGTTAAAACCCAAGTAACAAATATATAGGGAGTAGAATGTCTCGTGCCATTTTCAATGTTGGAGATTCTTTGAAATCTTCATAGATGCACTATGTATGAAGGTTCCAAGACATTTGGGTTCAGACACCATTTTACACAAGTTATTTTCTTTATCTTTTGAGATTGTTAAAACTAATATTTTAAATGTTTGTTTCCAAATTCAAATTATTCCTTGTAAATAGGCATAGTAGCTTGTTAAGATAAGTATGGAAGGTTGTTGCCTTATTCTTAGAGTTTGCTATCCTTGATCTAATCATGTATCTAGCCTTGTATATTTATACCCCTTTTTGAGAAGAACTAAATGAAGAAGTACAATATTGTGTTATAACATTATTTTTTAACATGACACTAGAGCAAAGTTCTAATCCAGGAAAAGGACTTTGATACTCTTAAAAGTCACCCATCCTTTCCCATCCCACTTGTTTTGTGCACTCGTACTCGTACCTATCCTAACTTTCCCAAACTTAGTTGTAAAGGGCTACACAAAAGTATGATGTAGATTATCAAGAGACTTTTGCACCAGTGGAAAAGTTAAACACAATTAGCATTTTGTTATATATTGCTGCAAACCGAGATTGGCCCCTATAACAGTTTGATGTAAAAAATGTATTCCTAAATGGAAACCTTGAAAAGGAAGTCTATATGGAAATACCATAAGGTCTGAAAAACAGCCCAAATGAAGACAATAAAATATGTAGGATAAAGAAGGCTTTGTATAATCCAAGCAATCACCTCGAGCTTGGTTTGAAATATTCTCTTTAGCCATGAAGAACTTTGTGTACAAGCAAAGCAATGCATATCATACCCTCGCTATTAAGAACAAAAGTGAGAAGGTAACTGCTTTAATTGTGTACGTTGATGATATGGTGTTAACTGATAATGATCCATGTGAAGTGAGATTTTTACAAGAGTACCTAGCAACTAAATTAGAAATGAAAGATTTGGGACCGCTAAAATACTTTCTAGGTATTGAAGTTGCTCGATAAAAAGGTATTTTCCTTTCTCAAAGAAAGTATATGTTAGATCTTCTTACAGAGACAAGGATGCTTGCATGTAAACCGGTGGAAACACCAATTGAAATGAATCATTTGCTTGGTATTTATCCTGATCAAGTCCCGACAGATAATGGTAGGTATCAAAGGTTAGTTGGAAGATTAATCTATTTAGTTTGTCACATACTAGGCCATACATAACCCATGCTATAAGTTTTATGAGTCGATTCATGCATACTCCAAGTGTGGATCATATGAATGTTGTATACCGGATCCTTAGGTACCATAAAGTCGCTCTTGGTAAAGGGTTGTTGTTCTCAAAAATGGATTCTCCTTATATTGAAGGATATTCAGATTCAGATTAGGCTAGAGATCAAACAACAAGGTAGTCTACTTTTGGTTACTTTATGTTTGTGCAGGGAAATTTGGTGACTTGGAAAAGTAAAACACAAAATGTTGTAGCAAGATCTAGTGCTGAAACTGAATTTCAAGGCATAACCTATGGTGTTTGCGAATTATTGTGGATCAAGAGTGTTTTGAAAGATTTGGGAATTTATTATAACCAGCCTATGAATATGCATTGTGATAAAAAGGCTGCCATTGAAATTGCACATAATCCTATACAACATGATCGGACTAAACATGTGGAAATAGATTGACATTTCATAAAGGAAAAGTTAGATAAAAAAATCATATACTTTTCCGTTATCAAATTTGAAAATCAACTTGCTGACATATTGACTAAGGTTGTATCAGGGAAAGCATTTCAAGATGTTATTGTCAAGTTGGGCATGAAAGATATATTTGCCCCACTTGAGGGGGAGTGTTGAGTTAAACATTTGAATATTTGTTTTATCCTTTGTCAAGTTGTTATAGTTTTTTTAGAGGAGTCTGTTGTAACTAGGAAAAGATAGGATTTACTTAAAATAGTTATTCGTTTTCTGATTCTTAATTTTCTGGCTTATTTGAAGTTTAAGAAGATGTATCTGTACATGGGAAATATAGATGAATTTTTATTCCCCATCTAACATTATTCATTCCAATCCTTCATGTCTCACTATTATTACTATTGTTCTTGTATGAAAGATATGCTAATCTCTCGTACTTTTTTTTGGAAATCAACGATCACACAAACCGTGAAACGAAAAGAGAAAGAGAGAGAGAGAATTGACACAATGATTTACCCTAGTTCACCTAATTTGGGCTACATCCAGCTTGTCTGTACTATATTCAGCTCACTATCACAAGTCATTCGATTTACGAGGAGAATATAAATAGGATTAGAAAAATCATAACAATAACTATTCATTGTCCCAAGTCCAAACTACTAAGAAACGAAAAAATTAATATAAATCAGAGGCTTTCTACTAAGACAACAAGAGCCCTCATCAGCATGCGAAGTATGAGCCATACCCAGCCATACCCAACATTCTCTCAATTAGTGAATGTTTCGCATGTTTCTTCAATACCAATGCAGTTGTATACCATTCAAACTTATCTGAAGTAACAATCTTGGTCAGGAAATCAGCATTGTTGAACTTTTTGTCAACCTTCTCCAGCAATACAACCTTGTCTTTAATCTTCTATCTAATGAAGTGGTACTGTGTACCGATATGCTTGGTCCTTGTATGGAAAACTGGGATTTTAGCCAAAAATATAGCGCTCTGACTGTCATAGTGCAAAGCCAAGCTCTTTGCTCAACCTCCACAACCAAATAGCTTCCTTAACAGCATGTGTCAAGGACTTAGTCTCTGTAGTAGATAAAATAATTGTGCTCTACCTCTTACTCATCCAACAAATAGCTCCATCGAATGAGAAAATAACATATCCACTTGTAGACCTTCTACTATCAATGTCACTTTCTCAATCAGCATCCACAAAGCATCTCAACTCTAATAATATTTGTCCCCTTGAGCCCTTTACAAACACTAACAACGAATCATATAAAGCCACTAAATATTCAAGTAAATTAAATACCATGAAACAATATTCATGTTCATAGAATACCAACACTAAATAAAAGCACGTCTCACGAAACATAACTTCAAAATAAAAACAAATTGTGAAACGGTAAATTTAGCAACAGTAACATAACTTGTGATTGTGAAACAATAACATAACTTTTGATTTTCAAAATTGTGAAACCGTAAATTCATATCTTTTGAAATTGGGAAATAGTAATGTATTTAAATGCAAAAGAACATATATGTCTTTTCAAAAAGGAATCAAAATAGTACACAGATTTTTTCGCATACTAATATCTTGATGACATTTTTGCAATGACATTTTCAAAAAGAATCGAACAATAACAATAAACGCAAAAATCCGAGATTTTTTTTTCGAAGTTTGAAAATCGATTTTTTTTAAGACATAGGTAGTGATTTTTCTTTCGCTAAAAAAGTGTTTTTGTGATGTAAAATGAAAATTACTTTAGGGGTTTTGTTCCCTTTTGTAGGATCTATGACCTATTCCGAAAGTGACAGTTTCAGTGCGATGAGAACATGACGATTCATGGGGCTTAACCCCAATATAAGTAGGTTAGAGAGGGGACCTAGCCAGATGCCTTGAAAAGAGTTCGTGCTGAGTCCACCTATCACGAAAAATCAGGGTCACACTAAAGCCTACACTATTGCCTAACTAGGGCCAATACCAACAGATGTCATTTATGATGCACGGACACGGACACAGGCTATGAAGCACCGACACTTCAAAAACCCTGACGTGTCGTGTCCGACACTTCCCGACACTCTCGGACACTCCGACACTCCCCGACACTCCAACACGCATTATAGAAATTCAAAAAAAGGTTCAAATGTTGATTTGCGTTGAGTTTTTAGTTCCAACTATTAGATTCGTTGGATTACGATTATCATTTTATTGAGTTTAATATAAATATTTGGGATATGTTATGTTTCTTTGCAAAATTTATGAATATTATAGGTTTAGATTCATTTTTTTGTTAAATTATTGAATATTATACTACATAAATTAAAAATATTATTTAATATCAAAACGTGCCCTAACGTGTCGAAATCTAACATTTTTTAGAATTAACGCGTCGGAGTGTCGTGTCGTATCGTGTCACGTGTCCCATGTCGGTATCGGTGCTACATAGGACACAGGACACGACACGACACAACACGCCGACACGTTAATTCTAAAGAATGTCATATTTGGACCCATTGGGACACGTTTTGATATTAAATAAATTTTTTAATATATATATAATATAATTTATATTTAATACATATAAGAGTCCATAATAAGTCATATAACCAATCAAATATTTAAATTTTATAGCATAAATATAAATAATTTTTCGTACTTTGTTAATTTTTCATATCAAATTTCATAACTGAAAAAAATTAATTTATAAATTATTTCTTTTATATTTAGTTAACAAAATAAAATTAAGATTAAAAAAAAGAAAAATGTGTCCGAGCGTGTCCGAGAACGTGTCCGAGTGTGTCCAAAAAAACTGACTGCGTGTCGGGAAAACGTGTCGGAACGTGTCCGAGCGTTGACCGCGTGTCCCCAAATGTTGACCACGTGTCGGAACGTGTCCATGTCGGACACGTGTCCGACACGCAAATTTTTTAAAAAGTCACATGTCCATGCTTTACATGATGTCATAACACTAACTCGATCACAACGAACTAGTCAAAATAATACAATTGGAATATTCATTAGCCTGATTAAATTTAATAGACAAAATTAACTAATTAATGTTGTCCACATAAATAATTTTTTCCAATAGTTTTGACTGCAAAATTTTATGAAGAACATCACCATATGAAATAATAATAGTTTAAATAACAAAAATTATTTTCTTCAAAATAATTAATTAAATCTTTTTTAACTTTTGTTAAAAATCATTTCAACCTAAAATCTTACGTTGTTAGCTGATAAACCCTTAGCTTATCTTGTTTTAAGAACTAAATTCACATGATATACCTAAACAAATGCATGAGAATAAGGGTTTATTAATAGAAAAATATGAACTATTGAAATATGAATTAAATAATTGATTTTTGTTGTTTTGAAGGTAAATGATATTAAATGAGAGCAAATATGAAGTTTAAAGATTTGGAGCTCAAAAACGTGAAAATCATAGAAGACCTCAAGCACAAATAGAAGAAATTACAAAATTTAAAGAGGAGGCTTAAGCTCCCAATATGGAACTTAAGTGCCCAAGTTACAAAAAGTCCCAAGTTACAAAAAGTCTCTGTAAGAGCACGCTTAAGCGCCCAAAACAGGGCTTAAGCGCGCTGCCATGTATAAGTTTCTCTTCGAAGACAGTGCTTAAGCGTCCATCACAGCACTTAAGTGCCCTTATAAGGATCTGTCTCACTGCCCCAGAGTGCTTAAGCGCCCAAATGGAGGCTTAAGCGCCCATCACGGTCCAACTCAAGCCTATTTGATTGTTTCCACTTAGGGAACAGATTCTTCAACTATTAAAGGGAAAATTGAGGCAGAAATCATGATCATCTGATCAACCAAGTAGGGAGGAAGCAGAGGAAGCGTGTAGTTCATGTTTTGAGAGCTGGAGATTGATTGGAATCAAGTTTGCACTGGAAACCTTGAAGATTCACCGCACTACTATGGAGTTTGGGGGAGATTTATTGTTTTCTTTCATTCTTAATTATGCTCTGTCAGGCTAAGATTTTATAATAGTTAGGGTTAGATGGAACTCAATTGATCTTTTATGTTTTGAATAAATTCTTGATGTTATTCTTCCTTTTTAATTTGAATGTAGTTATCTTTTCTTAATGCTTTCTATGAGCTTGAATCTTGTTGATTGATTCTAGGTAAATGCATGGCAATAGGAATGTTGGTGCATATTCTGTACATGATAACTTCATCACAATCTTTATAATTCTGGGGATAGACATAGGGTTTTATGCAATCGTGTGATTCTTGAACGTAATGCTTATCTTCTTGGGGAATATTTGGGGAACTAGGATTCTTGCAAGATTATAAAGATTTAATGTGTCAAGGAATTGAATCCTAATTAAATTAAAAGAATCAAATGGCTTTATATTAAGGACGATTAACCTGAAAGTGTGTGAATACAAAGCATAAAAGGGGAGATCGGGGGAAGTCGAAATCCTAACTACATTTCTTTTCTGTCAAGTAATTCAGATTTTTACATTCTTGTTCTTGTTTTAATTATTTTTAATATTTTGAATCTAAACCAAATCTTGTTATAAATTCATAATTGATTGTCCAACTTAAGTAGAAGTAGTGAATTATTGATTGAAAATATAATCCTCGTGGAAACGATTCTGTACTCGTTAAACTTTATTACTTGTACGACCGGTGCACTTGCCGAATCCGCAACATTAGCAGAGTGCTAATTTTCAACACGACCGCCCTGACACCACACTATTCATGTTAGGGTCGACTCATTTTCAAATTTGTGTTCGCAAAAATGACACGAAAAAATTCATGTTATGTTGTGTGTCAACCCACAAATACGAAACTAACCCATGTTAATCTTTTTACATGTTATTCATGTCATATCATGTTGGTTCATGTTGTGTCAAACCGCGTAATGAGTGACATACTTTAAGATTAACACAAGATTTGTTTGTTCGTGTTATATGACAACTCATATAATAAATAACACATTTTGAGATTTGTGGTTTATTCATGTCATGTCAGACTGCAAAATAAGCGAGTCGTGTAAAGTTTTGACTCGTTTTCAAATTTGTTTTATGTCGTGTCGACGTGAGTGGCCACCTTTACATAGTTTTACATTATATTTTTCTAACATGTTCTAAAACAAGAATTTATTGGACTTGAAGGGTATAAAATGCATGGATCCTCATCTACTCACCTATGTTAAAAAGCTCTGTAATATTTTATTATTTATTAATATAATAGGAGGGGTGAGAATCGTGCCCTCTTGGTCATAGATGCTTGATACTATATGTAAAAGAATCATCTTGACTCAAAAGTTTAAATTATTAAATGAATGTAATATTAATAATTTTATATTATATATCTCAAATAATTTCTACTTAAACTTTAATCCTTGTATCATAAAATTTTGTATCCAAGCTCGTAACTTTATAACCGAAAGATTTTTGTCCTTGATCTGTTTGGAAGAGTTACCACCCCATGCCGTCTCAGTCTCACGTGGCTAACAGATGCTTAATTGCATGTCCAAATTACTTTACTTCGTTCATATATACATCCTTTATTTGGTTTCTGGTGGAACATGGATTTGGTGTTAAGTGCCTTGAGGGAATTTAAATAACAATGAAATGTGACCAACGAGTTGGCTGTTGTACTCCGATATCTTTTCCTAACTTGTAAGGGTTTGATTTTGTTTGAGCAGGTTTCATTTAGTGCTATTTTAGAATTTAGGACCTTGTTTTGTCCCCGTGAGAGTTAATTATTTCAAAAGCTTGATTAATCTTTGAAGTAAAAAAAATATGAATAATTTTATATGAATATTGTAAAGAATCAATTCAACTCAAAAGCTTAAGGTATTAGGTCAGGGTCTCTTTATGATTTATATTATACTTTAACACACTCCACAAGAGAGCCAATTGGACTTGAAAGGTAGATAATGTATCGGCCCAATCTACCTGTGCTAAAAAATTCCATCAGAGAAAATAGGAGCAGCAAGGATCAAACCCGGAACACGAGGTTTTGATATCATGTGAAGAACTAATTTAATCCAAAAGTTTAAGCTATTGAGTGAGAGTCTCTGTAATGGTTTATATTATACTTTAACATTTCAACTTCTAGCAACTTAATCTTAAAGCATGGATAATATATTTGCCTATCTAGGTTGAGCTGAAACTTGATTTTTGTAAAGACGAAGATTGAATTCTAAATACTTAGTTGTAAATTTAGATTATTTGGTGAATACATATAAATAATTTTACATCTTTAATAGCTTTTAAAATGGGAGAAGTTTAAAGCAGTGGTAAAGCTACGCTTTTGAGACCGACATGTTTGAATCTATAAAAGTATCCTCTTTGCAAATATGTTAGAGCAAGGTTGGTACAATAATTTATTTCACTCATACCCTTGATGGTCGGGATTTAATGAGTAGTGACTTTTCTCTTTTCTTTTTATCTCAAACACCTTTTAGAAATTTTCTTTATTGCATATTCATGTAAATAAATGCACATAACAGTGCATCAATAGGCATGAGCTCTCATGCACAGACACGCTCTTAAAAAAAATAAAAATGTGTGTCGCAAACACGTTAAATTTTTTTAATATTTATGTTATGAAATTTGAATATTTGATTAGGGGTGTCAATATAGATTTTGACACGCGGGTCGACCCGCGACACAACACGAAAATTTGTGTTTGGGTTGACCCACAAAAAAATTCATGTCATGTTCGTGTTGAGAAAAATGACACGTAAAAAATTCATGTCGTGTTCGTGTTGACCCGTATTTTTTTTAATTATTTTATTTTTAATTTTTTATTATTATTTTCTTAATTTTTTTAATTTCGATTGATTTTTTAAAAAATTTTTGTCAATTACCGTTTTGACCCCTATTTTGCGTGTTATTCGTGTCGTGTCGACCCGCGAAAAATTCGTGTCGTGTCAGTGTTGATGATCTTGACATGAATAAGAATTTGTGTCGTGTTCCTGTTTATGTATTCGTGTCGTGTCAAATTCGTGTCGTGTCAACCCGTTTTGACACCCCTATATTTGATTGATTATATGACTTATTATGAGCTACTATATATATTAAATGTAAACTATTTTATATATATTAAAAATATTATTTGATATTAAAACGTGTCCTAGCGTGTCAAAATATAACATTTTTTAGAATTTGAGTGACGTCGGCGTGTCATGTCATGTCGTATTTCGTGTCTCGTTTCGGTGCAACAAAGGGCATGGGGTTGTTCAAGCTTAATTAGTAGTTGAGTACGAAGTTGTGTTAAAAACTTGGTACGAAGAATTTTACTGACCTTCTGATCCTATTTCTATTTCATTTACTCTTTTTTTATATCTAGTATCAATACAATTCCTTAAATTGGGGTTATATATACATACATATATATATATATATATATATATATATGGTTAATCGGATATCAAGTCACTTGACATAAAAAAAATTCAGTTGAGGAATCATAACCATATAAAGGTGGATCAATAATGATAAAAGAAGAGAGAAATATAATATCCATTTTCGATTAATTAAATAAGGAAAATAATATCCAAAACAACTTATTTTGGGTGACAGGACGGTTAAGTGACATCACAAATAATTAATATATATATATATATATATATAGAGAGAGAGAGAGAGAAGTATTTCTCAAGTCACTGGATATATATTTATTTTCGGTCAGCTCAAAATTATGTCGTGTTATTTATTTATTTTCTTATATTATTCGATTCACCTTTAAATGATTATGATTCTTATTTTCTCTCTCTTTCTTTATTACCATTGATCTATCTTTGTACAACTATAATTTTATAGTCAAAAATAAAATTATCTCAGACAACTTGAGAAATAATATAGAGAGACAGAAGTATTTCTCAAGTTACTTGGTATATATTTATTTTCGGTCAGCTCAAAATTATGTCGTTTTATTTATTTATTTTCTTATATTATTCGATTCACCTTTAAATGATTATGATTCTTATTTTCTCTCTCTTTCTTTATTACCATTGATCTATCTTTGTACAGCTATAATTTTATAGTCAAAAATAAAATTATCTCAGACAACTTGAGAAATAATAAGTTTATATATATATATATATATATATATATATGAGAAAAATATTTCTGCAATTACTACAGATAAGTCATCTGCATTTATTCTCAAAACGACGTCATTTTGGTATTGAAATCTTAAAAAATTATAAATATAATGACTATTATAACTCTGAAATAAATTAAAATTACAAAATACCATGATTTCCGCCTCAAAACGACCCTGTATTGAGCATACTGCAGATAACTTATCTGCAGTGACTGTAGAAAAAAGCAAACCCTATATATATATATATATATATATTTGTAACTTTAAAAGAAAAAATCTACATTATACCATTTCAAAAAAAAAAAAAAATTGGCTCTGCTAAGGTTGGACAACTACATGTTTGTAGTCTTTTTTTTATACATAAAGAAAAGTTAAAAAGCAGATAATAAAAAGAAAAGAATCAACCAACTCCCCTAATTCGAGAAGTGGTTGAGAAGTCCATAAGTAAAAGAAAGAGTAATCTAGGAGGAGGTTCTCAGAAGATAGAATCATCATATATATTTGAGTGGTCTAGCATAAGGTTTACTAGGTAATCGGCGCAGGAATTGACCTCCTTCAGTGTATAAATGAAGTGGACTTGCCAGTTATGATTGATCAATGCTTGAATCCGAGTCACCAAAGATGACTCATGAGCTTTCTCACATACCTAGTGAGCAACGCGACAATAGAGATTGAGTCGCTTTCGGTAATTACTTTCCTAGCATACTTTCAGAACACCCTACAGTTCTGCATTTCATGCTAAACAAGTACCAATTATGTAAGAAAATTCACCTCTCCAATTGCCAATTGAGTTTCACAGCACCAGACCACAAGCAGCGACCCCCAGATTGCCCCTAGAAGCATCATTTGTATTTAATTTAATAAATTATTTCGACGAAGGAAGCCAAATAATAATACGTTGGACTGGAAGAGAAATGTCTTGTACAAACACATCACACACTTGCTACGCATTTTCAATCACGACGAGATGTAAGTGGATAAAAGGAGGGGCTGGTTAGCCATGTGCAACTAAATTATGCCACTGTTATATCATCCAACAACGAACAACAAAAAGAGTAGCCTATGGGATCGTACCTGTGTTTCCCCCCTTATGACTCCAATTCCTTTGTAGCCACTCAAGTATATCAACCTTGAAGAAGGTTTCCCTTTCTGGAGGAGGTATAACAACAACCTATATCTTTTTGATGATGGGATAATCCTTAATAGCATGCAGTAAGGTTGCTACCTGTTCATGACAGATGGGGCATCGAGGATCCCCATTGGACCAGTAAGCACTCTATGCTCTGGTGGGCAGTCTATTATAGGCTAACTTCCATTGAAAAAATTCATGCACTGAGGACCTTTTCAACCCCACAGTTTTCTCCAGAATGCACATGGCAAGTGGACATCAACTGTCATGGCCCCTAAAAGAAATGTATAGCAGTTTTTTGTCATGACCCCGGTCATATTTTCAAGTCTTCCAACCTGACAATTTGATCCATCCTCCAAAGCAGGTGGCAAGCAACTTCGGATTTGCTATATAGTATTTTTAGGTTGCCAAGTCCATAGTAGCTCAACTTGTCAATTACCATTGTCATCCATATAATCATACACACATTTGTGGGCTTCTTCGTCCGAAACAGGATTAATAATCCCATTAATCAGAGGTTGAAGTCCTGGTGCCCACCTATCCTTCCAAAAAAATTGAAGTACCATCTCCAATCTCTCAAATGACCTTGTTTTCCATAAATAGCCAAACCCAGCAGAGAGCTGACCATAGCCGGGAACGACCAGCCCTCTCAGTGAATGTAGAGACGTACACCCCGTCGCCCATGTATTTCCCTTTTAGGAATCTTACCCACAAAGATTATGCTTTATTATGGAATATCATTGCCAACTTGGCCATTTCTCCACCGAATTCAACGATTCTTGTCTTGAATCTTGATGGAAAACACCTCCTGAATCCATTGGTAGCCTTGTTTAGCCTTGAAAGTGAGTGTGTAAGGAGATCTAGCCCCATTTCAGTTGCGGTTTTGGTGAGATTTTTGGTGTTCATGAAGCTTTTTCATGCTCCAATGGTGGAGTATGCTTAGGAGGAGCCATATACCTTGCAATTGGGTGAGTTATTTCAACATTTCATTGGTTGATTCTTGAGTTTTGATTATTGATCCTAAAGAGGGATTTTGTGATATGTTGTGTTAGAGAGCTCAAATGGAAAACGTCTATTAGATGATAATGTCTTAGAATGATGTATTAATGCTAGAAATGCAATGAAAATTTTAAGTGAAAAATGATGAATTTTAACTTAGGAAAATTTGATGCCATGAATTGGATTTTTGAATTTTGTGTTAAAGTATTGTATGGTGAATTGTAGTGTGATCATATGATGATACGAAGTGATTGTGTGAGGTGTGGATCATAGGAATTGAGTGGAAAACCCTTGGTTGGGCCATACATGAATTCGGCCATTTAGGTATAAAGGAAGAAATGAGGTTTTGGAAAATTTTAGTGATGTGTTGTGTGTTGAAAAAGTCATTAGATGGGTTGTGTGGTGATTGGCATGTGGAAGGATCAATGCAAAAATAATAAGTGTTAAAATTGGCTTAATGTGCCTAAAGTGAAATATTTCGCAAAACGTTGCGTAAAGGTCGTAAAACAGAAAAACGGCGATTGAACTGACCTTTTGGTAACCTAAGTGAGTGTAATAAAATGAGAAAGAAAATTTAGAAAAATAAAACCTAAATTAACACTAAGTTGGCCGAACCCTATATAGTGGTGAGGTGGAATTTGACGTTTTCGCGTTTTAACGTATTTTGACTGAAACTGACGGCTATACATGGTTGTATAGGTTGCCGTACGTGGATTTAAACTCGGAATAGTGAAACAGTGGATTGCCCTTGGTCCTGGCCCAAGTGGGTTGAGGTAAGTGATGTGATTTACACATGTTATTTTGAAATTCATTAGTGGTTTAAAGTTCTAAGTGTGTGGAATTGTCCTCTGTGTAGGCATTCCCTGTGTATCAAGCTATAAGTGGAGTTTCTGCGGAGCTCAGTGGACGGATAAAAAGAAAGGTAACCTCTTGGTACTGGGGCTTGTTCCCCTTGTGTGTTCCACCATACCCGTTGAGGGTGATGGTAGGAAGTGTGTATGAGTAGTGTAGAACAACATGAGCATGCATTTGCATTATCACATTGGGTACTTATGCACCAGATCTCTGGCCAGTAGATATTTTTAGCCTTCGGGCAAGTTTTCTGGACTGCCATTGGATAGGTCTCCAAGAGGGGGTTCCAGATGACCCAGGGTCGTGGTGTGTTATCCGGATAGGAGCACACTAGGTAGTCTCGGGTGTATATGGTTGGAAGGGGTACCTTGGTGGGTTGTTCTATGAACACGCCAGGGGTAGTACCCGTAGGCGTATAGCCGAGGACATGGCGTGGTATTGGTAGCTACCATCCCGCATGTCGTAGTTGTTTCTGATATTTCCCCCTTTCTCTAAATCCCTTGCTTTATCCCGTTTTATAATAATAGTGATGGTGTTTTATATTATTGATATACATCGAAGTGAACCATTGGGCGGAGTTTTCTCCAGAACCTCTTGGTTACTGAGATATATCCGTATATCTCACCCCGTCTCGGGGCATTTATTTCAGGATGTACCAGTGGACATGGAGCAGCGGACAAGAAGCCTACATGATGATGAGTGGAGTAGTGATGCATATTTTGCTTCAGTGTATTATATTTGTCATTTTAGTTATGAATTCATTTGTTAAGTAAAGTCGTAATATGTGGATTATTGTAAATTGAAGTTAAAGTGTAAATGTAATTGTAATTCAGTATTGTAAATATACCATGGATGTATGCTTATTATGATGGAAGGGCCTTAGGCCTATTTTAGAGTTATGATTATATGTATGATGATTTATGCATGAAATTGAAGGTTGGTGATTGAAACTATAAAAGATTTGAAAGTGAACGGTTTATGTTTTAAGTGTAGATTGGATTGGGTTGTAAGTGCCCCAAGGCGTTGTTGGTCCTTGTGTGTGCCACCCATTGGATTTTGCTGGATTTCAGGTATATTAGTAGTGTTAAACAGCTTATGCAAATTTGGGGATTTTAGGAAATACAAAGGAAACTCTGGCGAAATTTCTGTAGAATTGGCAGTTTTTGGGTGAACTTCGGGAGAGCATATCTCTCTCCATAGTGGTCCGATTAGGACGTTCCATACGCCATTTTGAAGCTTAAGATGTCCCCTACGTTGTGTCAAAATCCTAGAATCATTGGTGGTGTGCGCAGCCCATGGTGGCTGATGGCACAATCTGCCCTGTTCTGGCCTGTACCCGTGGGTAGATTTGGGTATGTGTTGGGAAATTAATTTCCGCTTCGTTACTTGGTCAAATTAAGCATACGATATATCAAATCGAAGTTTGAGATGTCTAGTTTATGGTGAAAAAGTTTGAGAGACAGTGATCTTGTGGTTAGGTACAGAATATTCTGTGAAGATTGGAGGTTTTGGGCTGTTTTGGAGTTGGTGGGCAGTGTTGTTTGTCCAACTTCAAACGGCGATAACCGGAGCTAACGATCTCGGAATCGAGTGTGTGATAGCTTGTTAGAAAGGTAACTGAATAAGGAAAAAGGATAAACTGGAGTCTAGGTTTGGATTTTTGTCTTGTGTTCGTAGAAAAATAAATTAGTGAATCTGGTTAAGTTGGTAAAAACGTAAAAAGTGAGGAATTGACTAAGTCGGTTTATGGGAACCCCTTAGTGTCTTGTATGGAATAAAATAAATTGTATAAATTGTTTAAGTAAGTCTTCCGCTAGTGTTTCAGTTACGATCACAGCTTTTAATAATTACGCTTTTTATACTTTAACTGTTCGCGTAATAATCGGAAAAAGTTTATTCAAATTTTTATAAATGAATTGTTGTGATTGTAACTGCGCTTAATATCATAATTCATGTTAACAATACCCATGTACAACGGGCTGTTACAGTCATCCATATAATCATACACACATTTATGGGCTTCTTCGTCCGAAACAGGATTAATAATCCCATTAATCAGAGGTTGAAGTCCTGGTGCCCACCTATCCTTCCAAAAAAATTGAAGTACCATCTCCAATCTCTCAAATGATCTTGTTTTCCATAAATAGCCAAACCCAGCAGAGAGCTGACCATAGCCGAGAACGACCAGCCCTCTCAGTGAATGTAGAGACGTACACCCCGTCGCCCATGTATTTCCCTTTTAGGAATCTTACTCACAAAGATTCTGCTTTATTATGGAATATCATTGCCAACTTTGAAAACAAAGCACCATTCATAACTTTCTGCCGCTTCAGTCCTAACCCTTCAAACTCATTTGGCAATGTTAAGGTATCTCATCCAAACACATGATGCCTAAGTGTAGTCTAACTATAACCACAGATAAATCTCATCTGAATCTTTTCAATTTTATCACATATGGCCACAATGAGCTTACCATGTTGCATATGAAAGTAAGGGATTGAAGATAAAATGGATTGGGATAATGTAATCCTGCCTACTTGTGATAAAGTTTGCTGCTACCAACCCCAAAGCTTGGATTTAACTTTATCAATAAAGTGCTCATAGTGTTGTTTGGTTGCGCGCCCGTGTATCATCCAAGCACCCAGATATCTCCCAACATTGCGCATGTGTTTTAAGCCACATCTCTCAATAATGTCCTTTGCAAGTCGCTCTGACGTGTTCTTGGAGAAGAAGACACTAGTCTTCTGAACACTTAATTTCAATCCTGATATCTCGTCAAACATATTGATGTATTTTAGCACCATTTCCATATGGGGAAGTGATGCCTCTGCAAACAACATTAGATCGCTAGCAAATATTAGATGGGAGACTGGGGGCCCACCTCTACCCACCTTAATGGGATGCCAAAGACTCCCAACCACTGTTGTATTAGTGATATGACTCAGCTTCTCCATTGCCAGCACTAAAAGATAAGGCGATATGGGGTCCCCTTGATGAACACCCCTGGACGGGTTAAAGTCAGATGTTTGGCCACCCTTTCATAATACATTAATAGAGGAAGAGGTAACAACATTCATAATAAGCTAACCAAACTGACCGGGTAACTGGATCTCCTATGGATATTCTTTAAGATATTCCAGTTCAATCGGTCAAAGGCAATCTCCAAGTCCACTTTAATTGCCATAAAAGGGCATTTGCGATGCATCTTGGACATATTGCGAATTAGTTCATGCATAATGATAATATTATCATGAATATGCCTTTTGGGACGAAGCTCGCTTAACAGGGAGAAATGAGTTGCTCCATGATAGGTCTGAGCCTGTTTACAAGTAGCTTGCTTAGTAACTTGTATAGAAGCGAGCAGAGAGATATTGGATAAAATTGACTAATCTGAGATAGGGTTGTCTGCTTCGGGATTAACACCAAAAGAGTAGAGTTGACATGCTCGATAGACTCAAGATGCTGCCATATTTTCCAAATACAAGCACATATATGATCTTTTAATCTGTCCCAGTTCATTTGAAAAAATATAGTTGGGTAGCCATCTCACCTTAGTGCCACATGTTTTTAATCAACTGTAGTCTAAATAACATCGTATTTAGTTTAATTATTAAAAAATTCAATTGTATTGTCTAATTCTTATTAATTTAATATATTCTGTGAACGTATTTTAGAGTTTATTAAAAAATGATTAGTTAATTTTTACATTATGATTTACCATTATATAAATTTAATTTCAAATATTCATATATATATATATAAGTAAATGTTGATTTTAATATATTTTTTCTCATTGGGTTTGATAAGATTGAGAAAAATTCTCTTCTCAACATTTATTTTCATTGTACAAAATAATTAATATTTTGAGAGTTTTTAAAAAAGATATGCTTTAATAAGGAGGAGACAATAATAATAAAATATTTCACTCTATAAAATAAAGACTTTTTTATTATATAAAAAAGAATTACCCAACTTAATAGATTGAAGTTTTCTGTAAGAATTATTAACCCTGGATCATGTATATGATTATAAAATACCTAAACAATATGAAATCAAAGTTGGGATTGTACGTACCTTGTTCGATTATCACAAAGTTGAAGAAAAAATGGACTTCACACCAGGATCTTTCTCTTATGACCTATTCCAAAAATGGCAGCATCAATGCGACGGGAGCATAATGGCTTATGGACTTTAACCCCAATACAAATAGGCTAGAGAAGCGACCTAGCAAGATATCCTAAAAAGAGTTTGTGTCCACTAGGTCTACTTATCACGAAAAATCAGGGTCACACTAAAGCCTACATTGATACCCAACTAGGCCCAATACTAACAGATGTGATAAGCCCAACTTAATATGATCACAGTGAGCTAGTCAAAATAATACAATTAGAATCTTTATTAACCCGATTAATTTTAAAACACAAAACTAATTAATTAATATTACCCACATAAATAAAAATTTCCAACATTTTCCCAATTAGGCTATATTAAATAAGGGAAAAACTACTCTTATGCTACATAGATAACTTTCTCTCCTACACACCCTTCGATAACTGTGCCACCTTTTAATTTTCTTTTCTTTTCTTTTCTTTTTCAGATGGTGGAGCCCACAAATTTACCTCTATGACATGAGATAACTCATCTACTTTAACATGAGATTAATCAAACCCATTAATTAATTTGATATTATTTTGAAATAACTTTATTTTGAAAATGACTCTATCGGGTTAATAACTAAAAATCATTTTACGTGGTCACGATTTAAAAAAGCAAAATTCCAATTCCAGCATCTCAATATGATGTGTAAATCGAAAACCAATAAGAATTAAGTAAATCTTTACATGTAAAAGTCGAATTTTGTGTGTTATGCTTCCTTTATGAATGCAACTTGATTCTTCCTTATGTATCATATAAATATTCCACGCCATTTTATGTGTGTAATCAACCAAGGGAGTGTGTTGAAAGATTAAAGTCATAAACAATGAGAATTTACATATTTTGGTTTTTTTTTCTTCTACTTTTATTTCTTTCACTTTTTGTCTTTTAATCACATTTCACTCATTTTGGATTAATTCCTCGAGGCTTTTGGCTGATGGGAAGGTGCATGGCTTGTCTTGCAAGCTTGGTGAAAGTTGGATGAATAATATCTAAGTGAAAAAGCTAAAAAGTTTAAGAAATTTAATCTTTAAGACTTTGAAAGTTATTTACCAAAAAAAGAAGACTTTGAAAATTGTTAATGTTGTCATATTTTCTTTCTTCCTTCTAAAAACTCACGACACCTTCATCTTTCTTTCTTCTCCATGACCATGAGCTTTAGTGAGGTGAAGAGCTTGAGAGAACTTGTGATTTAGCCCTTATTTCAAGAAATTTACAACATAAAAAAGATACCTTGTGAGCTTGTGAGCAAAAGCCCTAAAACCATACACCTTCTAGCCTTGTTTTGAGTGAGATATTCGCTCCTAAAGGTTGTTTATGGCTGCTGCCCTATGGTGTTTTGGATGAGTTTTTACTTGGTTTTTATGTTGGAAAAGCCTAAGGTTACCTAAATGAAGCTATACAAGATAATTGCTAATAACTTTGTTGATTTGATGATGATTTATGAATATTTGTGTTCTTATTTTCAACATGAATTTCTATGTATGTTAATGATGAATTTTGAAGTGGTTTTGTCTTGAAAATTGATTGATTAATCATGTACATTAAAGATAACATCTTGAATTCTTGAAAAATTGCAACAAAGTAACCTAACCCTAACTTCAAGATTCGGCCATGAATAGTAAATTAAGGTTTGATATGTTTGATGATGTGTAAATGTTGGTTGATGTCGTATGATGATTAATTGATGATTGTATGTTTACTTAATGGTTTATATGACAAGAAAAATGCATGCAAAGTATTGATGTTCAAGTTATAATTTTGACTATGCATGCTAAGTGTATGATAATGATGTGTTTATATATGGATGATGATGGAATTAGGAATTTATGTTGATTTATTGATGAATTTTGTGATGGAAAAACAATGAATTCCTAAGCTTTTAACTATGTAATCAATTCGCCCATGTATTGTTAATTTAGGGTTTGTATGTTGATTAATTAATCGAGTGTGTGAAGCATGAATTTAATGATTAACTAAGTGTTTGATGTCTTTGGATTAAAGTTTGAAGCATAAAAGTCATGGAATTAACTTATGCATGTTTCATCCATTTAGGTTTAATTTGGTATCCATGATGTTTAATTCATTTTGAATGATGTTATGTGTATTTGGTGTATAATAAAGTGTAATTCAATGATTGGTGTAAGTGTGTGAACTTGTGAAAGTAAATTGATACTTAAAGAATCAATAAAGTAATGGATCTACATAAAAGGTTAAGTATATGTTTTGTTGCATGATGGATGGTTAGATGGAATGTTGATTATGATGGTGAATGCATGAAAATATGTTGAAATGTACATGCTAGGGTTCGACCATGTTGGATTAATATGGTTGGAATTGTAGTTAATTAATGACTAAACCCTAAAAACTTGAATGAAATGTGCTCAAGTAAATTTGAATGGTTAAGTCTCTAATTGATGGTGTTTGAATATAGGTTTAACCTAATGTCAAGAATAATAACGTTTAGGTCTGACTTGTGGTATGGGCATGAATTGTCAAGATTGAGATGTGGAATTAACAAGATAAAAGTCTTCTGGTATGATTGGATGTGTGAAAGTCAAATCTGATAAATATTTGGATAACAGGTGTGAATCAGGATACAGTGACTTCTGATTAGAGTTCTGAGGATTTGACATAGTTACTTGTGTTTCAAGTAAGCATTCTCTAGGAGCTTCAAAAGGTAAGCTCTTGGTTTGGGAGAATTTTTCTATGTTTTTCCACCAGGGTCTAAAACGATCATGGTTGCAATATCTGTGTGTTTGTCTATTGGATTATGTTAGATACTTGGTGTAGTTGCATTCATAAAGGTGATGACATGTGATTGGATATCTGAGATAACATGATAAATTAATAATCTTATATGATATATGCTATGCTATATGTATCTGACCTTACATGCATGAAGTGAACTCTCGGATGGAGACTACTCCATAAACCCTGAATTTACGAGATTTATTTCTTATCCCGTGTTATGGGGATATATTTTAGGTGTTCCAGCAGCAGCAAGAGAGCCCTCTTCGGGCAAGAGGATTGTGCAGGGTGGCTAGAAAATCAGCTGGAGTAGAAACATAATAGTTCTGGATTGTTGTATTTGTGTGTTTTGAGGCATGAATAGTAATCATGCATTTGTATAGTTGTTATTATTTTGAGAGATATCTGTAGCCTTAAGTTGTGATGTTATGCAATATCTGTATATAGATGACGACGTTGTTGGCATGGAGCCATTTTTAGTCCACTGTGTTGGACAGTTTATTATATTTATAGATGTTTTGGACTTTTCTGTATTTCGGGTACAAGATAATTGTGGGAATTAATCCCTTGTTAAGTCCAGCTTATAGCCGTTACACTGTCCGTAAGACAGGATTGGTACAATATATCATATCCGGATAGTGATTTGACTTTCAAAGGCGATTACTGGAAAATAATTAGAAGTTCTATGCAGGTATGAGGCTGTATAGATAATAACGGTAATTATAATAATAATTTGGAAAATGAAATACACATGGCAATATACGTAAAGATAATTAAAAGAAAAAGTTTATCATTAGTTGCGCGGATAACTATGATACTTTTATAGGTTAAGTCTTCCGCTTAAGCATTTAATTATGCGGCATTTTTGTACCATATGCATGTTAACTAACCGGTCGCGAATTGGGGTGTTACAATATTTTTCATCCAAACTCATCCTTAACACCGTTAGAAACTAAATCAATGTGCCTATTATACCCTTCTTAGAAAAAAATATCGAGGACACAAAAAAAAAAACTAAGATCAAATATGTTGGAAACTTACAACAATAATAGAAAAGATTTAGGTAAACAAAAAAATAAAATTAGTCTAAATAAGAAGAAAAAAATAGACCGAAGTGTCAAAGAACCTTGGGATACACCACCCCAAAAGCTAGCTCTAGGGGTGGGAGTGCCCAAAGCCTTATAAACTCCACATTAGTTGCACATACAACCAATGTGGGACTATATATCTCAACACGCCCCCTCACACAAGAGCCCTTTGGGCTTGAAGCGTGGATTATGCACAGACCCAATTTATGATTTACCTTTTGTGCTTTTTGTTTTTAATTCCACTTTAAAGTGGGGGGTGAGGCTCTGATACCATGTCAAAGAACCTTGGGATACACCACCCCAAAAGCTAGCTCTAGGGGTGGGAGTGCCCAAAGCCTTATAAACTCCACATTAGTTGCACATACAACCAATGTGGGACTATATATCTCAACACGAAGACCAAAAGAGAAATAGAAGAAAAAATAAGACCATGTGTCTAAATAAAAGAAAAAAAAAAGACCAAATATATGTAAATCAAAAAGAAAGAAAAAAAGACTAAAGATAAAAAATAAAATAAAATTAAAACCAAATATGTAGAAAACTTACAACAATATTTTTTTTCTTTTTTATTTTATTTTATGTCTTTAGTCTATTTTTTCTTTTTGATTTAGATTATTTTACTTTATTTATTTTAATGTTTTCTGTCATTATTGTAAATTTTCAACATATTTGATCTTTTTTTTACTCTCTCTTTTTATATTTTGGTAAAGTTGTCCTCACTCTATTTTCTTTTTTTATACATATTTGGTCTTTTTTCTTTCTTCAATTTAATTTTTCTTTTTCATTTAGACTATTTTTATTTTTTTATTTTTAGTTTTTTTGTTATAAGTTTTTAACATATTTAGTCTATTTTTTTCTATTTTTTTGTTCTTAATCTATTTTTTTATACATATTGCTTTTCTTCTATTTTTAGTTTTTAGTCTTTTTTTACAAGTGTTGTAAATTTTCAATATACTTGGTCTTATTTCTTCTTTTATTTTATTTATCCTTAATCTATTATCTTCTTTTTAGAAGGATCCATTAGGCATATTAGTTTAGTTAACGGAGTTAAGAGTGAGTTTGGGTGGAAATAATCATATGGGATAAGTGATTAAAAAAATATAAGGATATAAGTGATTCTAAGCAAAAAAAAAATTAAATAAATAAAAATTACCTTTTCCCTAAATCTTAAATTGGATCCGCCTCCATTGATAAACCGGAAATGCTCCTGAACCAGAGTGAACCGGTGAGGACTGGTAGGTTATCATTTATCACTAAGTTTTTGGATTTACAAATCTGTTTCCTAGTTCTTACAAAACTCATGTCTCTCCTTTGAGCTTTAGTCCATTTTCAGCCCAATAGTTGTTTGTATGTTTGGGCTATTCACAGTTGTAAAAAAGTGTTTAAAGGAGTTGTGGATGAAGTTACTTCTTTTTATTTTATAACTCTTATTATTGTATAAGTAGCATTTTACATAAGAAAAAGAAAATCTAAATCACGATAAATAAGTTTAACACTACATCCCAATACAAAAGTTTCGATTATCCGATGTCAAATTTTTACTACTTACACACTTAAATTACCAACACTTTTTTTAAGTAGAAATGAAGCTTTAAATATTATCAATTTGTGTTATAATTAATTTTATATGGTGCATAATAAACCTCCATATCAAACTTCAAGTAAATTAAACTAATTAAAGTGTAACTATAACAAACTAACAAAATCAAAGAGAAAGATCAACTTTTTTTTTAACTAAACCAAGAGGAAGGATATTCTAACTACCAAAATTTTCTACTACTAACTTACTACTTATCTAATCACCATTGAATCAAAGAAAGAGAATGTTAAAAAGTTTTTGAAAAAAGAGAAAATGTTGATCCAATGGTAATTAGATAGGTAGTGAGATGGTAGTAGAAGATTTTGGTAATAAGAATATTCCTCCTCCTAAACCAAACTGCAAAGATGATAACTCCAAGGGGAACCAGATTATTTTAGAAATAAAAAATTCATGATTCGATTATTCTTTGGGGAATCAGATTTCCCAAACAATGCTATGACCAAGGCAGGGAAAGGAACCTGCACATATGTAGGATTAATTTCTAATTAAGTGATGTGATAATTATCCAATCTTGACTCTAAAAATTCTTTTCAGAATTCCAACACATGTTCGGACAGTGTTCGATCCTTGGGATAGAGATATCTAATTCGGGATTAGTATGTTGATGTTGGATCAAGAGGCGCTCTCATATATCTATAAAGGAGATACCTTATAAGTTAGCAGATCCCTATACACAAGAAACAATGACTTTGCTAAATGTGTGATGTGTGTACACAATGATAGCATAATAATATAAGAGAGATAAGTGTCTATATCTATAGATTTATCTCTTATTTATAGAGTTTACTTGAGGATAGTGAATTCTAGACCTTTGAGGGCTCTTATAGGAGCCCACGTCCACGTTCGTAGCTGTCAGATTAGGATTAACATCACTTATTGGTACTTTCATTTATGGGTAATGTATTTCTCATGTTATTGGAGAGGAGAAAAGTTTCCCACACAATCAAATTTATAATGGGACCCACACATAAAAAAGAAAGAAAACAAAAAAAGTTATTGCACGCAAAACGAACTCTCACTAACATGAGAAAGGGTTCTCCTACAACATGAGAACTCTTCTTCCCTTCATTTATATGCCTTAGTTTCCTTTTTTTTTCATTGTCCTTTTTTAAGCTTTTTAGAATATGGACCTCTTATGAAAGTCTGTAAGAGAAACATATTGTCACTTGAGCCTTTCCTTAGGGTTCACTTTTACATTTTCTTTCCTTCCTTTTGTAAAATATTTTTATTCATGTAGGATGGAAAAAAAAAAAAACAAAAACAAAAACAAATTAGAGCTAAGGGTCTCCACTCCTTGTATCATAATTTATGCTGTCCCTTAAATGTTACCGATAATATATGTGTTGAAGAGATTGAAGACAAACATACAAAGATACAGATAACACGACATCCACAGACAGTTTCTCATTATCAGACCAAAGCCAGCCTCTAATTTGTCATCGTTTTGTTAGTGTTCTTCCAGAAACTGCGAAGTATATCCAAAGGCGTGGGGTCCTTCCAGTTCAAATTGGTCCCTACTTTCAAATCCAAAGTTGTTGCATCCACCAATTTAGCCACTACTTCTTATCCTATTTTGCAAGAATGATAAACTAACGATTAATAGTTATCCAACAAAGGAAAGTGACTTGTGTTCTTGTTGTCTCTCTTTTTTTTTTTTTTGATATAATTCTTGTTGTCTCTTTTTCTTCCTTTATTCATGAGATATCACTTCAATAAATAACAAAATAACAAACCAAAACGAAAAAGGATAAATTAAATTTTTATTTATTTATTTTTTTGTTGCGGACATGCAGTGTGAATTTATAAACTAATAGTAATTTTAAAGTTAAAATAATACTAATGTATCAAAGGATGTACTAGAAAGATTAATGTTAATAACTTTTAGGTTAGATTTAAAAAAATAATAATTTAATAAGTATACACAATTTGATGAGTTCAGGGAATTGTACTAGCCACCAGAGCCAATTTATAAATCCTCAAGACAACTTAATTAATGATTTTATATTATATTTCTTTAACATAGTCTATGAATTTATTGGACTTGAAGGATAAATAATATTTAAGTTTAAATTATTTATACTAAAAAATTTCATAATATTTAGTCATTTATTAATAAAATAATGCGATGAGAATCGAACTTGGAATTTCTTGGTCACAAAAATTCTGATACATTGTAAAATATTAATTTAACCTAAAAATTTAAATTATTAAATGAATATCAACTCAAAGTATTTGGCGTTGTTCATCTAAGTGTATATTTGGTTTATGCCGAGGTAGTCACAAAACTCTGCCAATATTTTGGATTGTAAAAGGTGAAGACAGAAAATGGCCGCTTCGGATCCAAGACCTGAAAAGTGAGAAGCGTTATTGGTCTTGTTGCCTTGCTTGTTGTACAGGTCGCGATGAACGATATGATAAAATAAACAAGATAATTAATATTGTTAATAAAAAAAAGGGTTCCCGTGCGGTATACTTAGAGAGTGAATTATACCAAGATAAATTGATGGTAACATCAAGAAAGAAAAATAATAAAAAGAAAAAAATTAAGAGTGAGTGAGACTTGTTAGAATACTCAATTGTAATTAGTCCTACATCGGTTGATAATTAATGTTTAAAAACTCGGCTCGGCCATTCACTCGGCCGAGGTCAAGGTCCATGGGGTCTTGGGTTCAATCAAGGGGTCACGGGGTCAATTCGTTGACCCGATTTTCTATATTTAAAAAATATAAATATATATTTTATATAAAAAATTCAAATCACAAATCATTAAAGATTCAAAATATACTTAATATAATTCAACCAATTACATCCATAAATCAATATTCACAAGCTAATCGAAGTGTTAAACTATCAAAGTATAAAATACATATTCCAATTGAGTTAGTGACAAGTTATATCATCAAACTCGGGCCCTTCTTGTCCTTCTAATGCACCTACAACAGTATGTAAAAGGAGATCCCTTACCCATTAGAGAATAGCGGAGGAGAGGCGGCGACACGACAAATTAACGATGGGGAGAGAAGGACCAGTACGGTGGAGGAGATCACCGGAACAAGGAGACTAGGTCTGGGTCTGGAGAAGAAGAAGAAGAACGATTCAAATTTCAAACCTAGTTCTAAATTTAGGTCGCAGCGAGTTTTTTTTTTTTTACACATGAAACGACGTCATTTCGTGTATAATTTTTTTGTTTAAAAAAATATAATGACCCCATTGACCCCACTTACCCGGGAGTCACGGGTTCAACCGGAAGGTTTCGGGGGTTAGAGGCATCACCGTGCAAGTAGGGTCTAACTACTAACCTGAATCCTTAGAGAGAAGGGTCAGTGATCCGGAGGGGTTGACCCCAGGATGGGTCAGGGTTTTAAAACACTATTGATAATAGGACAAGTGAAGTGGATATAAGTAGATGGACCCATGAACCCAATGCCTTAAGATTTTGAGTTGAGATGTGGTGTCAGATCTACTTGCTACTGTTGGAATAGCTTAGCCCATTTGTGGTGATCCCCATCACCGACTTCCCCTGGACCCACTGACAACACTTTGAGAAAAATATTGTGTAAGAATCGGTTTGGGTTTGTATTGATTAATGTAGTTGTTTTTTATAAAATTAGTTGAATAACTTATTACTTTTCCTGAAAATCCATATAATTATGTGATCTGTTATGAATTTTAAAGTCATCATTTATATATATTTGTCGGGTTTGAGGACCAAATAAACACTTCATATTATGGGATTTTTTTTTCTAAAAATAGAAAAAATGGACTCAGACGGCATTAGTTATAAAGGAGTGGATAAAATATATATAACAAAATGTGTATTTCATAATAATTTAATGGTATCTTATTCCAATTTTAATATATGATGCACTAAAAAGAAATTTATGGATGATGCATTAAGTGTTTAGCATTATAAGAATACTGAAGTCGGATTTAAATTACGTTCAAAAAAAAACAAACACCACAAAAAAAATTCAGTTCATCAATTGTTTGATTAATCTAGATTTGTTTTTACTAAAAATATATTTTCATGTTACATAAAATAACTTTATCTTATATAACATAAAAAGTGAGTGAGATTCACTTTTTTCACTCTCCTTTTTTTTTAGTGGATCCTATCCATTTTCTTGTGTAATTACAAAGGATATTTTGTCTCATCCAACATGAACCCTTTTTTATTAATATAATTTGAACTTAAAATCTCTAATTAAGAGAAATAAATTTCTTACCACTTGAGCTAATAATTATTAGAAAGTTTATTGTTTTTAAGATGCATCTAATAATAATTATTCCACTCCACTACTATATTCAACACTCTTTGTTAATAGTTATATAAAGATTGTATTACATTTGTTCTAGTGGTGAAGGGCTTGATTTTAAAATCTAGCTCAGATTAGTCGTGTCGACCCAGGTTTCGGTGATTCGGTGCCCTCACCAGTTCAAGCTCGACATTGGATCAATCATGTAGTCGAATTGGAATCAACCCGGTAAACCGGTCATCACCCACATATTAACCGGTGTTGAACTGGTACCAAAACTGGGTTTGATCTAGTGGTGAGGGGCTTGATTTTAATACCCAGCTCGGATCGGCCGGATCGACGCAGGTTTCGGTGATTCGGTGCCCTTATCAGTTCAAGTAGTCAAACGAGTAGCAACATGATAAACCGGTCATCACCCACATATCAACCAGTGTTAAACCGGTACCAAAACCGGGTTTATGTTAAATTGTGTAAAATATTTACATTTTGCAAGCAACAAAATTCGAACTTGAATCCCCTTGTTCGAGGATTGAAAGGCTTTTCACTGAACCACTTTTATTTGTTGGACATAATGTTTATAATTTTATTTATTGGGTAAAGTGTGTATCATTTTAAAAGATGTAAAGTTGTGTCATTTTAAGAGAGAGAAAGAGATAGATAAAGGAGGAGAGAGAGTTGAAAAAAATAAATAAAGGTGTGGGTCCCACCTCTATGTGAGAGTGAAAGGATGTAAGTTGTGTCATTTAAAAGGATAAACACTTTTCCCTTATTTATTATATATTATTTTAAAATCCAATTGAATTCGGTTGAAACAATAACCTAGTGACCCAGTACCTCAACCAAGTTAAGGATCGAGTTTTAAAACACTGACTTAGGTAGTTTGTATTACATGTTCAATTTTTACTTGTATAAAAGAAAAATATAAAGATTGAAAAGATCCCATGATTGAATACACACATGTGCATGCATAGGTCCTTTTCTAGAATCATTGTTATTGAAGGTAAACGGATTTTAAAAGAAAATTAAAGGAAATTAATTTTCTTTGTATTTTAAATTCTAGTATATAAATTAATTTTAATATATTGATCGCTAAAATTAAAAAACATGCGATATAAATTAATTGTCTTTGTATTTTAAATTCTAGTATATTGATCAATTAATTTTACTATATTGATCGCTAAAATTAAAAAAAAAAAAATATTCATAATTTTTTATAAAATATTAACTTTAACATTCATTTTATAAATTTTAAAGACGTACGTGCATAAACTGCTTTGTACATGTATTTTCGTTATAGCATATCTATGCAATTCAAAGGAAAGCGAAGTCAATAAATTTTTATAAAAAAAAAAAAAACGAGAGGAAACCATCAATTTTGAAGCTGTACCCTGTGCTGATATTATCAAGCTCTAAATGCAAAGGTTTAGTAAGCAAGACCATAATTTATTGTAGACATGGTTGGGCATTATAAATACTGGAATTCATCAAGTGAAAACAGTTGAAAGGAAATAACCATGAGCGTTTTGGAAGAGGGATATTCTCACTACCAAAATTTTCTACTACTAACTCACTACCTATCTAATCACCATTAGATTAATATTTTCTCTTTCTTCAATTTTTTTTTAACATTCTCTCTTTCATCCAATGGTGATGTGATGAGTAGTAAGTTAGTAGTGAGAATTTTTGGTAGTTAGAATATCTCTCCTCTATTGTTTTGTACATTCAAGGATCCCCAAGATCCTCTCATGCTTTTTTTGCATAAGGCATTGAATTTACGTAGTCCACATGTTAATGATTTTTTTTTTATTACCCTTATGTTAATGGGAAATAATAGCCTCATATTATATAAGAGAATTATGACATACTTGGGAGTCAATAATTGCTAAACTTGGGTTATTGCATTTGAAAAAATGGGTTACCCGGGTCGACCGGTGAAACCATTCGTTCACTAGTTAAACTAAAGGTTTTATAAGAGTTATATTGTAGGAAAAGTGATTATGTAATGTTATAGAGAATCGTTTTGCGTGTCTTGATTTTTTTTTTTTGCTTCAAAAAATTTGGACTACAAAATATTAAATGTATAGAAAACTTTTTTTTATCATATTAAATGATGAATGCAGACCCTTAAACTAATAACTTAATATCCGGGCGGAATCAATTATTAGGCAGAGATTTATAACATTGTGTTTTGGACCAG